>JAFBJR010000137.1:998453-1288459 GCA_016785285.1 Brachirus orientalis
AGTTCAACTCACTGACAGGTTGATCATATAGTAGAAGACTGACTTTTAGTCACATCTTTTCAATCTAAACGCCAATGATCACAAAACTGACATAATAACAACAAAGCTGGTGGTGGCCTAAGACTGTATCTGACCTTTTCGTCATTGTTTAGCTCTTCCCAGACAATGTGACGAATCCTCCGTTTTCTCCGTAACATAATTCTTTCCATCACAGATTAATCACAATTGATTGTAATGAAAAAAGGCAGACATTTGTTGCTTTAAGTCTGACTCACCTTTGTTGTGTTTCTTGTAGAAAAAAATAGGCAACAAAAGGGCAAGGTGGTGCTCAGCAAATGATCTGCATAAGCTTTTAGTTACAGAAGGAATTATACTGTTTGAGCCAAGGCTTTAAATATGTTGCAGGCTGAAGAAGGTGGCTTCAACTTGTGAATATGCTGAACAGTCACACCCATTGTTTAGTGCACACCCATGCCTATGAGGGTTTGGGTACAAGTCTTTTGCCAATGGGTTTTTATTTGAGAATATGCTTCATGTTCATCGTTGAACAAATACTATGAGTATTTGAATGTGTGTGTGTGTGTGTGTGTGTGTGTGTATAGATACTGTATAAATATCAATGGATGCTTTGCTGGATTTGAGCAGCAGTCCAAACATCAGTTTAGACACATGATAACATCAGTTATGATGACATTTGAATTGTGAAATGTGAATCACTTTTTAAGTACACACCCCCTCAGCACCAGTGGCTCTACTGTTGAAAAATGTGAAAGTGCAGGATTTGAGCAATCAGTCACCACAAAGCTGAGATGTTTACTTCACTTCTCTGGGTTAAAACTGTGCTTATCGCTGATATGGACTGCAGATTTATACAGTATCAGAATCACTTGGATGGGCAAGTAGTATTAACATACAAGAAATGTTTTGGTGCATAAAAGCACAATATTGAAAAAATAGGATTTGAAATCACAATTCTTTGTTGATGCATGGATTGCCTCAACTAATGTTACTATTTGTTACCAATAGATAACAAATAATAACTTTAGTAAATTCAATGTAGAGAGCTACTGAGGCCTCTAAGTCTATCTAGCTGTATTTATGGAGGCTCATGAATTACAAAATAATAAATAAAAGAATTAATTAATGAATCAATAAATACATAAATTAATAAATGAAAGTTGGCCATTAAAAGGCATTGATAAATGTATTTCTGTATTTCTTTATTTGTTTAGGTATTTCTGTATTATTTATTTATTTATTTATATATTTCTTCATATATTTATTATTTTATCAATTATTATTTCATTTATGGTCCTCCATTAGACTGTCATGTACATAGTTATCGTTGGTCCACGTCCCATTTTCGACTGGAGGTGGCGCTCGTGTGAATTTACCCAGTCGTTTCTAGTTTTCCGATTATTCCTACAGCAAGTGAACGCACATTGGGTTTGTATTTTGATTTTGTGTCATTACAGCGCCCTCACCTGGTCATCTCTAGGCAGCGCTGCCGCCGTGGTACAGTGAATTGAAGCAGGCTAACATGAGCAGGACAGGAGAGGAGGTAGTGGAGGTGATAAACAGCAACAACACTGTGTCACACAGGAGGGTCCATGTGCAAAGTAGAAACGTTTTTTAAAGGAAAAGGATATTTTCCTCCTACGGTAAGCGAAACTCATTCTCCCTCACCACAGGTCATCTTAGCTTTGTGGGCTGCTAGCGTCCCAGCTAACGTGAACGTAATGTGGTCGCTTGTAGCCCGGGGTCTTTCAGTGGGACATAGGAAACGGCGAATATTGTGCAACTAATCTGGATGTTAACCGTTTTTGCATTTATTATTGCGAAAATATCCACACGTAAACAGCAAAGGTTCGTTTCAACAAACACTAGTGACTTGTTTCACGATTCGGCATCAATTGAGATAAAAAAAAAATTAGCAGCTGTTGTTTTATTTTCTTTTAGTAAGTCTACTGTATTTGGACTTCTGTCTAGCCAGGTAGTTGTTGGATATAGTAGTGAATTTACACTTAAACCGTTAACTCTCTGTGTTCTATTAAGTGTTTATTTCAATAAAGTGTTACAACTATGTCTTCTTTATGTCTCAGTTATTACGCTTTTATTTAAGAAAGAAGGGTAATAAGGGTCACTAAAACTATCCATTGTCAATGTCAAATTTTGTAAATGGGAGTTGGTAAATAAATAAAAACTAAACGCATGGTAGTCAGGCTTTCAGTTAGTTAAAGGAAGCCATGAGGCAGCTAATGTTTGTTATGTTGGCTCTGGTCCCAGTCATGTGTCTCAGGCACAGCATAAATACCTGTACGAGTCAGTCATGCGTACATCATTGTACTCATACTGTTTGTTGTCTTCTGTCCTCAAGCATCAATGTCATGTTTTATAGCCCCATTAGTCGGTGTGTTTTATATTAGGGTTTTCATTTGTAGACGTACAACATCACATTACTGGGTTCTCTCCAGCTGGGCTCTCTCCACTGATGCTGAATTCATATGAATACAGCTGACAAGTAGCTACCAGTCTTAATCTGAACAGATATTGATTTTCGGCTTTTGTTTTTTTAAGTGGAAAAACAACCTCACAGGTCTAACACCTGAATTGATCTGACTTTCCACTGGAGCACGTGGATTAAAACTAGTCAGAAGTCAAGATGATTTTAACAGGCTCTTCTTCACTGTGGGTTTTATGCATAGTGCAGAAATCAATAAATTATGAATGATGTGTGGCTCATGTCAATTATTCAGCCCTCACAGGCTAGTACCCTTATGTCAGGGTTAATTCTAATTGAAATTGCATTCTGAAACAAAGGATACTGTCAAATATTTTCCCCATTTTTATTGCGGTGTAAGAATGTAATACATGTTGGAAACAGTTCACATTTTAAGTTCTCATCCCTCCTTGAGAGTAGTAAATAGTAGTTTTTTTTTCTGGTGTCATGTGGTGTCATCTATTATGCAGTAAATAACTGAAGCTTGAGTTGAAAAAAATGATTTGACTGCAAATCAGATTGCACTTGCACAATTTGATATTTTACCCAATCATTCAACCCTACATGACAGATGTAGGTAAATTAAAGCATACACCTTATTATTCTCTTTTGCAGGATGTGTAGAGTGTCTTGTCAATCCCTCAAGGCAGAGAATTTCAGCGTCACTCCATCCTCACACACCACCTTTGAAACAAAGTTTCTCAGTGGAGCAGCCTTCTTGACAACCGTGGTGGTGGGGCTGGAGCGTGCATCTCAGGAAGATGGCATCGCCCTTTGTGCCTATCCCCGTGCCAATGGACAGAGCCTTGTCAGGTGGCAGCAACAAGCTGAGACGGCCACAGCGAGCTTCGTCATTAGGTAGCGTCTCCAGCAGCTCGGAGGACCATGGAAGAGGATGTGGAAGGCTGGGCTCCCAGCACCAATCTCGCTGCATTGACAGAGACAGAGGCAGTCGCAGCCGGACGCCGCCGCCCCTCCAGAGCCCGGTGACACGGGCCAGGGTTAACGGGACACTGGAACCTTCTGTAGAGTACTCCAGCTGTCCTCGCTCTATATCAGATCCCTCTGGGAGTCAGCCAGGCGAGGAGAGGCCTATCACCCCCACTGTGCTGGGGTATGAAGTCATGGAGGAGAGGGCCAAGTTCACGGTATGAAAGCAGATAATCAGCTAATGTAATCTTTGTGATATTTCTTTTCAACAATCACATGCTACATAATTTAGGGTATAATGACCTGTAGATTGGTAGCATGGGGCCCTTGTATCTACATCTCATTTACTAAAGTGTTCCATGAAGCACAGTGAAGATATTAAGCACAAGGTGAACATTTGCTCAGCCTTTTTTATTTACTTACAAACTATCTTTTAACACCGAAAAAGCTTGGAGGAACTGTACTTATTAACTGCAGATTAGTGGTCAGAAGGCTTTGTCTACTCCACCTCAAAGGGTGAGCTGTGGTATAATTGTTTTATCTACTAACAAATTAGGTGATGTAATTTTGCTCATAACCTCCTCAGTATTTTGTTTGATTTGAAACTTGTCTTAATGGTATGGTACAATTTCTCACCAGTACTACTGTTTGTGAGATAGTGTATTGTCTTTTCACTGCTTCAGGTATACAAGATCCTGGTCAGAAAGACTCCAGATGAGAGCTGGGTTGTTTTTAGGAGGTACACAGACTTCTCCCGACTCAACGACAAGGTGTGTCTCAACATATTGTCTCTTCATATACAGTATTTAAATAGTATGCAAAGTATCAACAGTCTTTGATTTCAAGACTATCTGAAGCTCTTTCCTTAGTTGTTCAAACATTTGTCCACATTTTCCTGCTATTTCTGATCATCACTTCTTGGTTTCCAGCATACTGTCTTTTGTTATTGAACATACTGTGGAAGTAATCAGAGCTACACAAAGAAGCCTACTGTTTCTAAATGCCCAATGGGCCGTAGCCAAGTTAGGGAACAAGTCTCTCATAGTTTCAGGAGGGACAATTTGGTCACACATTAAAGAATATTGTCATGTGAAAACAATAACACTGTCTGTAACCCACAGCATAGGGGGTTAGAAAGCTGCAACAGACAGACAAAGCACATCTCTGCAAACTTAATCTGTTAATGCAATGCACTAATGGGCCACATGGTGGAGTAGTGGCTTGCACTGTTGCCAAACAGCAGCAAGGTCTCTGGTTTGAAGGAGGGCTACTCTGTGTTGTCTCTCGATAAAGTGGTAGACAACTAGTAAGTAAATTATTTCACAGATTTGTGGAGGAAATTAATACTGGAACTGCCATACACAAACAGGAAGTAGGACCCATATTTGCTAATATGGTCTATACAGTCACTGGCCACTTGAACTGTTATGTTCAAGTGACACATAATTAAGTGTCAGGAGTGGCACCCTGTGTGGACCTGCATGTAAGGGTCGTCTTCTGCATACCTTGGTTGAATTATTTGATTTGCTCATTGCTGTTGTCTATCATTTCAAAACTGTCAGGCTTTTGTTTTCTCTCTTATGGCAACAAAAACATGTTTTTCAGGCCAAGAGCTCTTGCTCTATGAATTCCTTGTAAACCCTAAAGATAGTTATGTGTAAAAATTCTGGTAGATCAGGATTTTCAGACATACTCAAACCAGCCTGTCAGGCAACAATAAACATATCACGTTCATAGTGACTTAAATTCGCCTTTCTTTGTAATTCTGAAGCTTGGTTCAGGAGCATGACAAATTCAGGTTCCCTGAAGTTTTCATGTTGACAACTAATACATGCCTAGATGCGCTGAGTTGTTGCTACTATTATATTAGCTGGTAAAATATTTGTTTAACAAGCAGTTGAGCAGCTGTACCTAATAAAATGGCTTGTGAGTATACTGAGAGAAGTTAATAAAAAAGTCTGAGTTTTGTTACTATATTTAATAATATGAATAAATAAAATCCTGAACCTTTTTCCTTGTAATTCATGTATGGAAGCTTTAAACCTGGTGTAACATACACACCCACATTCAGTCACATTCAGGAAAAATGGAAACATCCTACATTCAGTAAGAAGATAGAGGGCAGGCAAAGGGTGTGGATATCCTTTTCTCATTCCTGTGGCTTCTCCATGGAGGCAGCTCTAGGTTCACATACTGCTATGTGCAATTTTTTTTTCTTGTCACTTGTTGAAACCTCACTGATCACACATAAATTACTTGGATTGGCTCAAATATCAGGTTCATTTTTCATCCTTAGCTCACATGTGCATGAACATCTGCATGCTTTTAACAAAGATTGCATCTTGTGTTACATGTGAGCTATGAGACAAGCCAAATACACGCATGTAATTATATAAATGAACACATGGGTGCATGGCATGGTCCAAACATCAGCAATACTGCCGACAGTGTATGACTAGCACCAAAAATAGTTGATTTAGAAGTCTGGACCTTTGCCCACTGCTCTAAGATCAGTGAACAAGCCTGTATGCATACACTACCCATCCCCTCCAGAGTAAACTGACATCCAGGCTTCTTGTGGACACTGCACCCCAAAGCAGAGCTTAGCAATCACATTTCCCCTTTCCTAATTCAAATACATCTGTTTAGGGAATTTGATACATTTTCAAGCATTTCCTGAAGATCTACATCTTGCTGATAGTGCAGGACAGCCAACAGACATTGGTCAAAATAGGGGCAAAAAAAAACTGCTCGATATGTTTATCATTATATATTATGCTTTGCAACTAATACTAGATACAGAGAAAAAGTAACTTGTTGCCAGGATCAGACTACTCATTCAGGCCAATTTTCCAGAGTCCACGATCTTTTTTTTTCTTCTTTCTTTTCTTTTTGTGTATGAGCACGGCCGTGAACATTACCCACAAATCTTCGATAGCCATGAGTGATAACTCCTTTCCCTGCCTCCCCGATGACCTATGAACTTGTGCAATGAATGATGATTGGTTGAGGTCATACTTATAGTGATGCCAGTCCCTCAAACAAGGCATGGCAAGAATCTCTGCCACTGTGATTGATAATCTGACATGGGAACTACCAGGAAAGACAAATTGGTTGGTCGGGGTATTTAAAGTATGGTCGTGTGAGGTGTTACTCATTATCAAGACCTGCTTCACTGAATGCTGTCTTTTCAGCTTTGAACTATCCTTGGACGTGGGTGGACACGTGTTCTTGCTGATAATATGGCTGCCAGCAGGTACAGAAGGGAAAATGGGGTTTGGCTCCTTAACAAAAAACTCACCAAGTAAAATCTTTGCTTGCTTAGGTCTACGATATCTCAAGAATATTTGGATCTCCTTTTCTCTCCATTAGACCCCCTTTTCTGCCTGGAAACTGAGGGTTGTAAACAGCCCATTCCACCGTACCTAAGGCAGTTGAGAAATTATGTTTAAACTTTACATCACAACACACAGGAGTCGTAATTCACTGCCATCAGCAAGTTCAAATGTGGCATCTTGTGACTTCACTGTTTTACATACATACATACATTAATTTATTACTTGAAACAAGAGTAGATGAACAGCTCTAAGTAGGTGTAGATTTTATTAGGTGATCCTTTTTGTTCAGTGGTTGTTTTTCCTTCTTTTTCCTGAGTTTAGCTGTGAGAGTGAGTGACCAGGTATCAAGCTGGTTAATGGGAATTATGCCGCAAAAGGTGGTGCATTCCGCTAAAACAGTGGTGTTCCTGTCTTGTGGTTCCTCATACCACCACACTCCAAATCCTGAACAAGCCCTTTGATAAACAGCTTTTTAAAATCATGTGTCACAGTCTGTTTATGTAGGCTCAGCAATTTACCATAAAAAAGTGTATATTTGCTGCCTAATAAAGAGCAGCAGTTGTGGTCATTTAGCTTCAGGTCTTATATAATGGTATAGCTAATGATCTTTCCTGTCAGAAAATAGTATAAGAGCATCTGCATAACTTCTCAGACAACATCATTCATATCTCTCATTTGTCCATTGTTGATTAAACTGTTCCTATCAATTACAATTTTACCTAAATGAGGCTAAACGTCATGTGTGTCACATTACTGTGAACCTCATAAAGAGGAGTATCTAATGTTCCTGGGCAGCTGTGGTCGAGGCTCCTTTCAGATTCATGTGTCACGTTTGTTCAGAGTCATTGCCTCATTTAATGGTTATTTTTATTTTACTTACATTTCTAAGTAATGATGTGATTGGGCTGTGCAATTTACTGAACCAGCCTTCATTGACTCTTGTTTGTTGTACGGGCTAAATTAATGAAAGATGAAAATTGAAAGATGAAGGGACACAGAATAGCAGATCGCTTTCAAGAACCAACATGCTGATTTAATCAACTAATATTAGCTCACCACAGATTTATTGGCACTCGCATACATGACGAACAACCATAAACAAGACATTTCAGACCAGAAAGGGCTTCTGCTGGTCCTTAAAAGCATAAAACCCAATGAATCTTAGGCACTGAAATGTTTAAAATACAGTTTGGATCAGTCAAAACATTTGATTTGATCATCAAATGAATGTTTCTTTTAAAGTTGCATAAACTCCTTTAAACTTTTTAAAATGTATTTTTGCCAAAGACTTTCATCGATGGTGGTATAACAAAGCTACAGAATGAAACATGAATGAACTTAAGACCATACAGTAAACCCCTACAAAAATAAATGGTAATTGGGGAAGGAAGTGAATATTTAGGACAAATGTAATGCGGCCCCTCTCGGGAAGTACATGGGTTCTGGCCAGGACACACAGTTAATGAGATAACGTGAATAGGTTATAGATGTTTATGTAATTGATCAGCAGCTAAATGAGCTATCAATAGATTTGTTATATTACAAGCAAAAGCTTATTTATTTGTTTATGTTGTAAGGTCTAATGTACCACCCCAGTTCCATCTTGTATAAATGGAAGAAAGACAACCGTTAAACAAAACTGGTAACACAGTACCTAAGTAAAATACACAGAGAGCAAGAAAAGAACATGTCAATATCTGTCCTGATTAGAAAAGATGGAGGTGACCCCCAATATTTTGCTGGCCACTTGTATCACAATGCATTACCCTGCCAGAACTAGACCTCATGAGATCATGTTTAATAGTGGACATGGTGAGACATTAAGGAAAATATTGGAAAAACAACTGGCACATTGTCTCCAGATATATGTACAGATGAGGTCCAAGATTCCCAAACTATAAATTATGATTTATATGTTATTCTTCATGTTTATGAATTCTAAAATACTAACTGTGAGGTTTAACTTGGGTGTTTACACTATGTAGCAGTGAAAGGGAGTGGTGTAAGAGACAAGGAAGCTAAAAAGGACTAAAGAGATACAGATGCGAGAGTAACTCTGAAAACAGATCTATTTTCAGATCAACTCTAACAGCTGTGTGGCTGAGAGAATGGGAAGTTGAATAGATCGGGCATCACCTCTTAAAAATATTGTTAACAAAGACCATTGTTGCTTCAGGGGTGTGAGATGGAATATAGTTGTGACTGAGACAATCAGGACTGGCATCAGGTTTTGCAAACATGTTGGTTAAATATGAAGATGGTAGATTATTAGAGCATGTAATGCAGAAGTACATCAGCACTTCAGGCTGTTCCTCATGGTCTGTACAAACTGTTACAAATGTTTCAGCTTGGCATTACACCAGTGAGCTTATGTAGCTGCTGAATCATAATTTTTTTACTCTAGCTTCTGTAACATCATGTACATCATGTGATATTCACTCTGTGTGTGGTCTGTGTGTGTTTGTGTGCAGCTGAAGGAGATGTTTCCAGGCTTCCGTCTCTCATTGCCTCCCAAGCGCTGGTTTAAAGACAACTACGACAGCGACTTCCTGGAGGACAGACAGTTGGGACTACAGGCCTTCCTGCAAAACTTGGTTGCACACAAAGACATTTCTAATTGGTATGATTACAGTGATTACTGCATTTATAATTTTTTGTTTAAATGGCAAGCTTTACAAAATGGTCACTTGCTAATTAATTATTGTTTTTTAAACATAAGACAGTCAAATTAAATGTCACCTATGTTGTGAAGCATAGATACATACATTATTAACCAGTTAGATGGTACTTCATCAAGTAAATGGGTTAATGCTATTGCTGCACACATTTTAGGAGGTATGAGATTATAATTTTTATAAGATTGTATGACCTGGTGTTACCTATTCTGTTATGTTCCACCTACCTTCCCCAAGCCTGGAGGGAAGACAGTTTTTAAAGTACATCACATCATATAAGGTGTTAAATACATGTCATCCTACCTGTTCAAAAGAACATCCACTTCTACAGGTTATGGCAAGTTCTGCCTGTGTGCACAGTAAAACCTTTATGGATGTTTTGACAAACCTATAGATGGAGAAAGAAGTGCTGATGGAGAGAGCGACGGAAAGGCAACTGTTTTACAACTTGGCAACTATGTAAAACTGGGTTTTGCTAATTTAAAAACACATAAACTCTGCTACCTTGGTATTTTCAAGCCAAGAAAACAGAGATGTTTGAAAACACTGCTGCCGGTTTCATTTATATTTTTTTAGCCTGGACAAGCAGAAAATCCAAATACTGATTACTTCAACTGTCAGCTGTGAATGAAAAGCATACTTTCTGTTTCACCTTATGATCACTCGAATCTCAAATAATCGTTCCTCTAAATTCTCACCATTCTTGCTTCTGTTTACATTTGTGTGCACATGCCCAGACTGTCTGCATTTGCAGATTACCTCTGAAATGGAGCTGAAACGCTCAAATGGACACAAGTGTTATTTGTTTGAAAGAGTTATGGATATAGCTTTGGAGAGCTGTGAGTGTAAACTGTAAAACAATTCCTTGGTTTATTATGAAAGTGTGGCAAGACAAATGAAACTATAGCAATCTCTGAAATTAATGGTGTACAATGTTACACCATTCTTTCTCTTTGACAGCCTGGCAGTGAGAGAGTTTCTCTGTCTTGATGACCCTCCTGGTCCCTTCGATAGTTTGGAGGAGAGCAGGGTGAGTGTCTGCATATTGCAGTGAAAACTTCATATATCATAGTACTCACTTGCGTGCAGATATACACAGTCTATTCAGTCTTAAAAAGTACATTAACATTGTCTGCGATATGACTTTTTCTCTCTGATTTGTTATCTGCACAGACACATCCGTTTTCGTTATCAGTGGATTCAGCTTTGATGAACCACAGGATGATGTGTGCTTGTGTAATTCTTCAAAAGAAATCCAGTTTAATCCAGTGTAGTAGAGGGCTAAATTCTAAGTGCTTTGCACAACTCGGCCAAAGCGTCTTTCTTTCTGTACAGACCATGAGCGTATATCTTCTCTGTGCAGATAATCAGACCTAGGGCCGGGTGATATGGGGGGGAAAGAAATATTCTCTGGGCTCATGACAGGTTTTCTCTTTAGATGTTTGTTCTTTTTAAAGGAGAGTGACAATACACTGTAAAAACACATAAAAATATCTACTGTTCATGATCTGTATTACATGCTTAAAATATAGTTATTATCTCTCACTTCACATAATACCTCTCTTATTTCTTTCGCTTTTTATTTTTTAAATGAAGGATATACGTGTGAGAAATGAAATGCATGTGATGATTATATCTATGCAACAGCCTTTAAAACCAGCAAAAGTCATCACAGATACTTTATCATGGTATGATGAGTTCCAAAATCGATATATTGCCCAGCCCTAATCAGACCCGTACACCATACAGTGGCGTCCAAAAGTCTGACACCACTTCCTGGAACCATTTCACTCGTGTTTGTGACTAAAAGTATAAGGTCATATTGTATGACACAGTGAGAACTAACAGAACAAACCCAACCCCGTCAGACTTTGTCCCGAAACACTATAATCACAATAATGATTTAAGACCCAGTGAAACTTTTCAATTTAACTAAAAATCATTTTTGCTTGTAAATGTCTCTTTATGTCCAATTTTTCCGGAAAAACATTTGATAAATTTTTATTGCACCCCTTAAAGATTTTTATGTTCTCCTAATATGTTCCATGTGCTCAGCCCTATTGGACATGGGAAAGTATGTATGTTCATGCATGTGTGTGACTGCACTTAAACTTGTCTCCATCTCCTCAGATCTTTTTAAGGAGGTTCCACAATTAAAGACCATCTATCACATTGACATGGGGTGGGGTCATTATCATTGATAAATTTAAATGCTGACCTTAATAAGATCAAGAGCTTGATGTAAACTGTAGGCAAACTTTACAATAAATTTTCTATTTTGGTCTTATTGTCATTTTTTTTTTTTTTTACCAAAGCTGTAATATCAGTGAACATTTTGTGCTTACAGTTTTTCTTTTTACCTGCAGAGTTGCTGAGTCTGCATGTGTAAATATTCAAGCTGCAATTCATTGGTTTTTGTGCAAACTGGGCTCTCTCAGGCTGTGGACAGTCATTTTCTGTTGTCATATTAACCAAATTAATTAGAATAAGATATCTAGGGCTGCAACTAATGATTATTTTTATAATCAATTAATATGTTGATTATTTTCTCAATTAATTGAGTAATCGTTTGGTCCATAAAATGGTGAAAAATGCTGATCATTGTTTAAATGATGATGTTCTCAAATGTTTTGTGTTGTCCACAAACCAAAATGATTCATATTTAACGATTTCTTTGTGATGTAGAAAATATTCACATTTAAGAAACTGAGAAATATAAAAACTTGTTTTAATTCTTTAACAAAACACTGATTAATTGATTATCAAAATAGTGGATGATTAAATTAGTAATCAATTAGTAATCTATTAATCAAGTAATTGTTTCATCCCTAAAGAAATCTTCAAAATATTCAATTTTATAGCAAAATATAATTGCTATAAAATAAAATGAATGATTTATAGTGAAATAATCTCTAAGATGCTTGGAACACCCTACCTGCGTAGTTCATTCAAAAACTAAGTCTGTATTTTTTTTATTTTTTTTTTATTCAGATTTCTTTTTTAGCTTGTGAAAGCATTCTTGCTAACAACATTTTTGTCCCCACACCTGCCTGGAAATTTTGCACAGTACTATAATGTTGTGTCTAAAGAAATCACAAAACGCTCATGGCTTCAGAAAAAAAGTCTATACCCAAATGCTGAAGTATGGTATTTCCATGTCTCTACAACATAAAGCACCAGTACACATGGTCATGAATGTGTTTCTCGAGTCCCCTATAGCTGCCCTTGTAAAACCCCCACTTTTTTGAACTGGACATTTACCACACATTTAAAAGTGCAGACTGGCTTTAGGCTTATCTGATGACGTACATTCCGCCTACTTTCCTTTATTGACTGCCTTGATGATCCTCTGCCTGATGTTTATACTATCTACAAGTATGTTTTTCTCCTAATTCCAGGCATTTTGTGAGACTCTGGAGGAGAGCAACTATCGTCTTCAGAAGGAGCTTCTAGAGAAGCAAAGGGAAATTGACCTCCTGAATAGGAAGCTGGAAGAGAGGGAGCAGGCCATTCTGCTTCTGGAGAAACATATAAAGTCAGTATACAGAAACTCACATCTGTTTCATGCCGTGCACTGCATTATAGGCAGAACCAGTGAATGGAGTAATTGCAGTTTTTGGATTTTGTGGAATAATTTCATTTCTGTGTGCAAAGTCAAATAATGAAAGCATCCATAATAAAACAAAAGGGTGTTTGAAAAAGCTGTGTTAAAAATTCTTTGCTCTGTTTAACAGCACGTGGGAGATACTTTCACAGGGTTAATCATTTTGTCCTCACTTGTCAGTCAATTCGAACCATCTGGTTGTGTGCATGTCTTTGTCTTAGTCGGGATTGTGTGAGCCCACTATCGCCCTGTGGGCTCTCGGCTCAGGGCAGTGAGAGCAGTGCAGATGCAGATGTGGAATCATCCGCCGCAGAAGCTGATCAGGACATGCCTGACAACACTGGGTAAAGAAAACCACACACAAACACCTCACTCAGAGGATATTCACATGCAGTGACCCAGCAACACTTGCAGTTTTATGTTTAATCCAAGAACAAACAGATTTTCATTAATAATAATTATTTAACCTTTTTAAGTAAATCTCATGCTGTTGGAATGGCTGGTTGTAGCTGGGTGGTAAAAGCATCAGGACAGCTATGTTATTAACAGCTTAGTTTGTGTAAAAGAGGTAAAAGACTATGTTGAACTGATATTGGTAGGAATATAAGGTTTTGGTATCAGTAGTATCATCCTGTCTCTATGTGAGAAAATGTATTACATTTGGTACATCACTCTGGTCCAGTCTTTTGCTTGATATCAATCAGTTTTAAAAATGTTTATTACTTCTCACTGAGTATTCATTATTTTCTAATAGTCCACTTATCTTCATGGTATTAATCTGCTGCTAATGAAACTAGTTAGATCAGGGGTGTCAAACTCAAATTACCTCGTGGCCAATCAGTGTCTAGTCTGGCCAAGAGGAGGCGCTCTAGAGAAAAATAGTGAGGAAAAACAACTGGCAACATGAGCTTAAAAGTATAATACAATATACAATCATGTTATCGCAGTAAAAGATATTCTTGATGGCCTCAGCCACACACACAGTGTTTCAAGGAATAGGAGGTTGTGGGCCATGTTTCCATTTTTCAGTTTGACACCTCTGAGTTGTTTGAATGTTTCACAGCTGGTGTAGATCTTTCCTATAAATCTGTGCTGGAGTCCAGATGTTTCAAACTGTATATCAAAAGAAACAAAAGTACTGAGCAGCAGTTTTTACACTTGGATACCTGAACAGAATGCAATGGAAAACAGAAAATGTCAACCCTGTTTAACAGAATCCTGCCTTTAACCACATAAAACACAGAATAAAGAACACAGGCTGAACACATTTTTGCTCCAACTTTGAGTGAAATACGTCCATCAGCCACTGAAACCTCCTAATATGAAACAGGCTGGGGATAATTTGAAACTACATCAACATTAAATTTACATTGCAAGTGGGACCAAATATCTCATATACACTACAAATACAAAGCAAGATGAAAAAGTTACAGCCGTTTACATGAATAAGACCACTTCTAATTCACTATCTGCTTTGAACATGACAAAGCAATGTATCACCTAATTAAATTACTTAGAAAGGTCTATTGATCTCAAACAGACACATGACTAATAGCATTAAACCCTGAGTGATGCTCCTCTCTAGGAAAATTATTGTTGTCCTGACGCTAAAGCAGCAGTTGAGCAGCATGAATACTGCTTCTGTTTTGTGTCATGACACGAAAATTACTTCTATTAAACACTTGCAGGCTACTTTTACGAGTTACATTGTAAAAGACTATGGCCTTAATACATGTCCTGACATGGTACAGTAAGTCAATGTTTCTCCTCTTTTTTAAAAAAAAATATACATCTCTAAACCATTCCCATGACTGAATTTAAAACCCTGAATTTTTTTTTTTACCGTGGCTCAAAAAATCCCTACATCACAACACTTAAGGGGATCTTTTGTATTTTCATCGATAATATTCATTTCATAGACATGCACAAAATATAATTTGATCATTTGAATCATCTTTTGCATATTGCATGGGTAAAAAACTCCATTCATAATCTATAATAATCCATCCATATTCCTAGCAACTTGCAAAGCAACTTTGCCAAATTAATCATAAATATTTTATGGTTATTTGCTTACAAAATTGAAAACTTTATTAATTTACTTATTCATTTTAAATGATCTGTCACAACCCACTTGCAGTACCTCCATTGCCCACAAGACGGCCACTTCCCATACTTTGAGAACTACTGTGCTAAACTCATTTTTCTTTGACACCATATTCAAGGGCACGGGATCTCTTTACACCCATCCTGAGGCCCAGATTTCAGTGTCCATGACCAGCATCTAACCCTATAGCTCTCAGGTGGAAATATGTCTCTCTCTTTCAAGAACAGGGATTCTCAACCTTGGGGATCATTTTGTTTTTTTTTGGGGGGGGGCAGGGGTGTCCAGATTGTTGTGGAGAAAGCAAAATTTTAAAATAAAGTACCAATAATATACCATCATTTATCAGCTCGATTTGTGCAACATGGATTTGAAATGAATTGTTATTTATTTTTTACTATTCCTACAGCACAGCTCTCATAGACAAGGAGATGTGTCAGAACCAGATACAAAACTGACATCAGCAGAGCAGAGGGAAGGAGAAAAAAAAAAAAATATATTTAACAATCAAAGTTGTGCACAAATACATCATGAAGTTAAGAATGATGGAAATTACACTGAGAGAAATATGACATCACATGAAGTTGTGTGCCCAAGCCTGATTAATTTGGTGGGTCATGTTAATAGTTAATTGTTTGTTTTTATAAATATCATGCCAAAATTGGAGCCAGAGATTTTATGCTGCATTCATGTATGCCTGTTGTCTAATGCTTTATTGTTTTGTATGTTTATAATTGAGTGACAATACTGCAATCTGTATTATACTCCTCGGCTGTTTCATTTTCCTTTACCTTGTGTTTTTATTTATTTATTTATTTATTTTTTGCCTTCACATTTCACAGCAGTGCTGATCAAGTTTGAAAAAAAGAGCCATAAGACATGAGGTACATACATACCAGCTCAGCAGGACAACCCTGTAGCATGCTGTCTTTTCTTGATGTCCTTCTCTACAGAAACATGCAACCCACTTTACTGCTATTCTATAGTGGAGATGTAGTGTTTTAGTTTAACGTGACTAAGGGGAGGTTCATTTTGTTTGAAAGTCAATGTTACCACTATACTCGCATGTTGCATTACGGTTCCTCTTTACTCCTACAGCCCCACACTGGCTGTACATATGGGATGTGGGTATTGTGCTTAAGATTTACTTTGAAGATGTTCAGATCTCTCCGTGTTCACAGTCAGAATGTTTATCAATGTTGGGGGAGGTCACTTTCAGTTCTGTACATTTAGCAAAAAAAGTGCTTGTCATTTCAGAAGAAAAAACTTTGAATGCTCCACATTCACGAACATGTGGATCACTCTGTGGCATTGAGGACCCATGCCTTCAAAGAAGTGTATTACACATCAAAGATCTTGGTATTTTTGTTATTTATAAGAACAGAGCTGCCCAACAACAAAAGCACATTTTAATAGTTAGAGGACATAATAGCTCGTCCACCTTAATTGACACAAATAGAGTGAAGCATCTTTGAGGGGATTTTTTTTTACACTGAGTGTTCTGAAAATGACTTGTCCCCAACTGTGGTGTGTATTTGTCATACTCTAATGTTGTGTTCTCTTTGTGCCTTTCTGTCTGTGCACTACTGCTCTCCTGCATCATACAGTTGAGGATGAAATTATTAGCCACTCCATGAAAATGTCATTGTTTTATCTATCAAGTACTGTATCTCCCACGTGCTGTTAAACAGAGCACCTGGATGCTTCATTATTTAACTTATTATTCCACAAAATCCAAAAACCAGGGTAAGAATTATTAGTCCCCTTAAGAACTGACTTCTTTATTGAGCCAATTCCCAAAACTTTAAAAATCAAGTTAAAACTGAGGGTTACCTCCCAATTTACACACAGTATTAAATCTTCACTAAGGGTTTGAGCTGTCACTTGAGAAAGCATCATGCCAAAAACAAATTAAATCAGTTTAGACTTGAGAAAAAGGATTGTTGATGCTCACAAAGCAGGAGAAGGGTTTATAAAGTTATCACAGCATTGTCAAGTGTCAAGAACTAGAGTGAGAAGCATCATGAAATTCAAAGAGAGCCACACAATACAGAACAAACATGGCCAAAGACTAAGATGTGTCTTAAGACCCCAGAACAACTGCCAAGACACTAGTGAAGGACTTAGCCAAGTCAGGAATTGTAGTCTCAAAAAAGACAATTACTAGAACTCTGCACAGAAGTTGACTGTGGAGTTGCAGACCATGAAGAACTCCACTTCTGTAGAAGAGAAACCTTCAAGCCAGACTGAAGTATGCTAAGGAAAACCTGAAGAAAGATTATGCGTACTGGAAGCATGTTCTTTGGTCAGATGAGACCAAACTAGAGCTCTATGTCACCATCCCCACAGTGAAACACGGTGGTGGTTAGTATTATGCTGTGGTGATGCTTCAGTGCATCTGGAACTGGAAATCTCTCCAAGGTGGAAGGAATCATGAAGAAAGAAGGATATGTGAAGATTTTGAAAGAAAACCTGAAGCAGTCAGCAGCAAAACTGGGTCTGGGTCATCACTTTGTCTTCCAACACCACAGTGACCCAAAACATACGTCGCTCCTGGTGAAGAAGAACTACCACCTGAAGACCAAAGTGAATGTTGTTGACTGGCCTGCACAAAGTCCTGACTTAAATCCCATTGAAAATCTTTGGGGTGAACTGAAGAAGAAGGTCCATGCCTGAAGGCCATCAAATCGGGAGGAGCTTGAGAGATTTGCCAAAGAAGAATGGGCTGGGATTTATCAGGAGACGAGTCAGAGACTTGTTGAAAACTACAACAAATGAGTGCAGGCTGTTATCCAGCAACAAGGAGACACAATTGACTATTAGCATCATCATAATTTTGTCCCTGGCAGTTTTTGTTTTTTTGTGGAATAATTTCATTTCTGTGTGCAAAGTCAAATAAGGGAAGCATCCAAAATAAAACTAGGATGTTTGAACAAGCTGTGTTAAGATCATTTGCTCTGTTTAACAGTGTGTCAGAGATATTTATAAAACAATGACATTTTCATGGGGGGGGTTAATAATTTCAACTTCAAGTGTATATGACTAACTTAGTCTCTCCTTCACATGGCGATGTATGCTCACTACTCTCTGGAAGCACTTTATTCAGAACACTGTACTAATATAAAAGGGAGTGTTCTCCTTTTTTGAAATCTGGAATGTTGGTATCTTGATTAATTGGTACTGATGGTCCACATAGTATCAACAACAATCCCCCCGTATTGTTGAAGAATTAGCAGTGACAAAGCAGTGTGGATTTATGAAGTTCAAGTAAAGTTAAATTCAAACCATACCATCTGCGGACCCAGCAGAAATCCAAATCCATCAGAACAGTTTGTCTTTTCGGTCTTCAGCTGTCCAGTGTTGGTGAGTCCTGTGTCTACTGCAGCCTCACATTTTCTGGCATGTCCCACTGTTGTTGACTATCCATCTCAAGGGTTTGTCTTGATCTCTTTTCTCCTCACAGCAGTTGAGAAAACTGTTTATGTGACTTAGAATGACTTTTCTCTCAGTTTCAACACAGTTCTATTTATGTATTTATTTTGGTTCCATTCTGAGTAATATTCTAACTGTTTGTTAGATAAAATTTAATAAGATCTGCAGTTTCAGAAATGCCCAAACCAGCCTGTCTGACCCCAACAGTCATGCCATAGTCCATCTCACTGATACTTTTTTCACTCTTACTTATACTGAAACTGTTTCACTAATTTGAAAGAGAGGTTAGGGGAGCTAAACAAAGTTTTGTGCTCATGGGGGAAAAGGAGCTTAGTGTGCCATGTTCTATTGTAGGGGTGGGTATGAAGACCTCAGCTAATCACAAATCCTTTGACCACTTGTCACTGTTGAGCCATGTGAGATGAGACAGAGAGTCAGAAAGGAAACCTCTCTTGCTTGATGATGTTATTAACATCCTCCTACCTTCTTCCACATTCACTCAAATGTGGGGCTGTAAGGCTTTTCCTCTCTCCTGCACACACACACCGTCTTGGATTTTCCCAGTCTATCTGTCTTCATGTTCTCTTAAGTGTACAGTTATCACATTGCAGTTAATTAGAGTCAGGTGCTAAGTATGTTTTTTTTTTCTCTGCCCAGAGGGAGATGTGAGCTGCAACTGGTGCGATCCTCAGCCTGTTGGTGTGGGCCGTCGCTCAGTGCCTCTCCCCCGGTCATCCAGGTCACCCAGCTCTGTCAGCAGAAGCTGGAACACTGATTGATCTCAGCGTTTCTTCCACTTTCTCCTCAATCTGCATGTCCTTCATTTGAGGGCTAATGAAAACAGAACTTTGGTTTGTTTTTTTTTCCTGGCTCCTCTTCCACCTTAACAAACTTACATCCCCACCTTTTTAAGTTTATTAGTGATGTTTTTCATTTCAGCCTGATCTGAGGCAGCCTTCCTTGTACCCCTGTGTACAGGATGGAAGAGGAAAGATTTCATTTCATGGAGCCACCCACTATATATTTTATCTGGCACATACAAAGACTTCATTCTCAAGATCTTGTGCAACTTGTTGTTTAACTGTGGGGGAAGACCTTGTTCTCTTTTAAAGCTCCCACAGTGGCCAAAGTTGGGCTTCTTGACCAGAACAATAAGGTAACTTAAGATCAAGAATCACATGGCTGGATGTTTTGATGACTTTTACATCTGTGACAATCTACTGAAACCTGGACCTCGATTCTGTCCTTTGTCACAGAAGACATTACATGCCCACGCTTCTACACAAGTAACTAAACATCTGGATAAATAAACATCTCAGGTGACATGTTGCTAAGCTAAAGAGGGTCACAGGGGATCTGGCAGATCTCTGTGCTGCCAGCGGCTGTCGTCGACTGACTTAGTTTTTTTGTGTTTACAGTTTCAGTTCAACTTAATTTACAACTGGAGGCCCACAGGTCCCTCATGTTCTCACTGCACTATGTGTCAAAGCAAGAGGGAGCCAAGTAAATAAGGCCTTTTGTTTACTTCTGGGGGGAATGTAATGACCAGTGGTTTAGTAATCATGTCATTTCCCATTTAACTCATCCTATATCCATTCCTTTAATGGTCACACCAGGTAATGATTACGCCCGTTTAAGTTAAGTGCATAAATATTTAGAGATAGTGTGCAAAAGCACAGACATTGAAATTACAGTACTAGTTATCAAACGGTAAACATTGCATCATTAAACCTCTGGCATAGCCTAGAGTTGGGATATGGGTAAAGTTAAAGGATCATTTCGTCCATTTTTACCATTACTAAAATCATCTCTCTCTGATGGAGATGTTAAGAGATTCGCTTACAAAAAAGATTTGTGCCCCTAAGATTTAAAAAAAAAAAAAAGAAGCTGAAACTGCCCTAAGTGGTTCATAGGAGTGGCAGAATTTTCAGAGGCAGATGTCTGAAGAACCCCAACATGCATTGGAAGAACCATCTGCAAGGAAAGACCCCCTGGTCAACATGTACACAAGATTTTTGTTGTTGGAGTGAAATCCATCCCCTAAGACACCTGGAAACAGTCAGTGATGTTTGTTTTGTTTTGTTTTTTTAGAAGAACCTCAGTGTCAGATAAGGAACCAGAGAAGGCAACCACCTAACCCCCACCCCGCCGAAAAAAAACCAAAAAAAAACAACAGCGGTGCTTGTCTACCTGAGGGAAAAAATCATAAAAGTTATGACCCGAGAACAACAGTTCAGAAAGATGTTGAATGAGAACATTAAGGACAGAGACTTGCAATATAAACACAGCCTTGGTTTTAAGAAATCAAGGTCATAGTACTGTCTTTTTAAGCCTTTTTGCTGTTGCATCACCGTGAAGACTGTTGTCACCGTGAAACAACATCCCCAAAGCCATTTTCTTAGACCCAAATAAAACAGGAGGGACAAAGGTTTCACACGTGTGTACCAGCTAGTTGCTGTCTTCAGCCCTTTCCTCCCACCTTTTGTCTAAGATGAGGAGTGAATTCAATGGAAATTGTTTCAAACTAGCCTGGAGAAGGTCATGTGATGCACTTTATGGATTATTAGTGATGAATTATGTGCTATAATTTGATTTTAACGACTTCATTGGTATGAGATGGGAAACCAACCTCATTCACTGAAGCCGTTTTCATTCCCAAGTGTGTTAAAATGTGATGAATGTTAATGGAGTCCCCCCCCCCGCAATTTATTTCCTCTGTATGTTCACATAAGAAGTGCCTTGACTATATTTCACCTAACTTTTCTTTTGATGTGTGTGAATAGCTCTATTGATTTATGTGGGAAACATATGCAAGATGTTCTTCTGTGTAAATGCTGTTTTAAATAACACTCGTATGTGTAAGTCATTGCTTAGAATAGACTGGATGACATTTTTTTTTGTCACAGTAAATTTATTAATATGAACCCTTAGTTCACATAAACACCTATAGTTGCACTATAAATGATTTATATGAATAACATTTGGTATCACTACAAAAGTCCCGGATTTGCAAAGATTACTCACTAAAATTATGGTTTGAAATGAATACTATCATTACTGTAATGTGCTTTATCTGAAATAAATATTTAAATCACATGGAATTAAATCCTGGAATGGTATATTAAAGATAAGTTTCTTGTCTCCTCGCAGTCGAGGTGTGTTTCATGTGATCGGATGCTTCATATTTCACAGAAGGTATGGAGACCTGCAAGTACATTATTTGTTTTCAGTATATAATAAACTCAGAGAAATCCTTTACTGCTATAACTTCAGACACACACTTAAGAGTCTTGAGCATTTTTGTGGATCATGTGTTTGTATGTAGAGCTACTCCCAAGTTGGAAATCTGAATTCTGGTCAGGGGTCAGCTGGTCAGGCAGTCTGTAGTTTATGTAAGAGAGATTGTTAATATTATCCGAGTCCATTGTGTGCAACTACCCTCATCACTCGCTTCTCCAGTTTCCTTCACTTGCAAGAGAAATGAGGATTGTCTTCACTGATGTTGCACGAAAGCAAACGAATGAAACATCTCGATCAGTGACAACAGAGACAAATGGTAAACGCTGGTCAGGCAGTCTGTAGTTTATGTAAGATAGGTTGTTAATATTATCCAAGACAGCTGAGTCCATTTATATACTCATTTATATTAAAAAGTCTTGTATGTATAAACAGATAGCTGTGTTGCTGATGTCAGTGGATGATTGGTATTTCCAACAGAAGTTTAAAATAAGGTTTTATTAAATCACTGTGTTTTGCCACATAATAGTGCAACAGTATTACAATGATGCATCAAATTGCGCTTTCCTAATTTCTTCCTCTTAGTCGTCATTATTATTATATTTTTAAAAAACTGTAATAAATCCTAAGTAAAGAAGGTCAAATTCCCATTGAATAATGATAATGTAATTTTAGATCAGTCTTGACTTATATTAATTTAAGCAACTTTTGAAATCTAGCCTGCCCAACTTTTCAATAGTCATACACTTTTCTTAGTTTCAGTATTGATTTTCAAATATTTCCTCAAATCCATTATAGATCAAATCATTCAAACTATTGGGTCAGACCCTCATGACTTTAAAAAACCACTTAAGATAATTTAAATAAAAACGATATGGTAATAATAAGGTTAAAATTAGAGTAACAACAATGACATTATTTTTGATTGTAGATCATAACATAAATGCTGAGGACCACAGGAATGTTGTTTAATAACATCTTAAGTCATATATCAATCTGTAATGCCTATCATTTGATGGTTTACATGTTTGAAATATTAGGCTTTACTGCTTTCTCCTTGGTCTGATCTTGCCTTGTTGCACCCGCGGATGCTTTAAATTATTATTTACCCATAATATTTTACTGCTTGCTTTAACTCTGTGGGCACCTTTGCCCCATCGTAAATTACCGACCGTGTCAAACGTCATGCTCCTCCTCCAAACGCCGCCTGAGTGGAAACAGATGGCATTTTTGAACAGGATGATGCGCGGCCTTTAAATGTAGTTACCTTGACAGTGTCGAGGTGTAGAAATTAGTGTGGCCACCAGGGTGTCATTTTTCCCTCATTGCCGATCAGAGCAGAAAGCCATAAATGCCCATAATTAGTGCAGTGACAAATACACGCGGGAATGAATGGAAGCTCTCCTCACTGGTGAATCATAGTAGGTTTGTTTGTTCCGTGTAAATGAGACTTAAGATCTAGTGATCAGTTTGTCTCAGTCCCAAGAATGACTGGGCAGTTAGGGCCCCTCAGGGGAAGCTAATTTCAGGCCCTTGGCTCTGTGTCTTCTCATAGAGATCAACTGAAGCTGAGCTTTTACTGGTTTTAATGCACTGAGCTTCTACGGGAAGTAAACAATTGGTGATAAACAGCTGATTCTAAACAAACTAGTCATGGAGTTTTAGCACACTGTAAGTAATAAAAATGAAAATGCAACATGACGGTAAATTGTTTATGACATTTTAGAGGAGGTAGAGCTTCCCTCGCTGTCTTAGTGCAATCGCCTCGGCTGCACACAGAGTAACACACTTTACTTCATGACTGATGGAGCTACAGTACATAGCAGTAGTAAATGAGACACCAGCATACAGTTGGACTATGGCTGAAATCCCAAAAAGTGCTCATAAGAAGTTTTAGATGTGAATATTCTACTGCTAAAAAAAAATAAGCCTGGACTGTATTTAAACGAAGATCATAACTATGAATGTGATGTGTCCAATATTGAAAATGCGTGCTCACCGAATGGGAAAAAAAAAAAACTTCCTAAATCAAAGCGCTCCAAGAACAACTGTGTGAACGACCTCCAGCATGTGTCACAGCTGCTGCTGTTCCTGCAGCCCCGTTGTATATCTGTCATTAATGTTACGCTGCATTAAATGGCAGATATACAACATCTGACTTACCAAAGGACAGTAAAAATAAAAAGCTAATGTCTTGCATAGCTAGAGGTGGACCTGTCTGTCTGTCTGTCTGTCTGTCTGTGTGTGTGTGGGTGGGGGGGGGAGGGGGGCACATAGAAGTGTTGCACTTGAGCTCTCAGAATCCCGGGGCTTTACACCCGGCACACAGTTGCACACAGCACAGCCTGTGTTGTTGCTTCAGTCCACCTGATATGGTTGTCACTTTCATCCCCAGCGCCCACTTTGTACACTTGCACTCATCAGTTTTGGTCTTAAAATGAGGTGTGGTCGGGTGCATTGTTAGCACGTTGCCATGTTGAGGCACCGGCAGAGGCAGAGGGTCCACTGACCCATTAGCGGAGGATGTCTGACTTTAAAACCCAAATTTCTTTGGGCTTTTCTCTTTAAATACTGTTTTTTATTATTATTATTATTATTATTCTGCAATTTTAGTATTCTCCATTCTGTCTGTCTCACCTGTTTCTCCCTGCTCGCTGCCCACGCAGCCCACCCCCACAGGGAGGAGCTTGCACGTGAGGGTACTCGAGTAGATCTGGCTTCTCGGGAGAGAAATGTTCACTTCTCCAGTTCCCTGCACTTGCATGAGAAATTATGATCGTCTTCACTGATGTTAAACCCAAAACACACCAAATAATTCAGACACTAAAAACAACCCAGAGTCAAGGTCCAAGGCATAAATCAACTAAGCGGCCGCTGGGGCCCCATAATCACCAGGGGGCCCCCAATACTCTGTGGAGCAAAAAAGAATCATTTTAACAAAATCTATATATCTTTAGATATATTTAGATATCTAAATAGTGTTTAAGCTATTTGGCTTTATTTCAGAGTTGAAGTTTGTACATTTAGTGCCTTTTGCACATCTGTTGTAAGTTTAAAAAACCAAAGTGATTAAACTGGTGTACTAGTTTAATTCAAGTTCAGTAAAATCACACTTTGCACTTTGTCATCCTCCGCTGCAGCTGAAAAATGCTGGGAACTGGAATGAGCTCCGTTGGATTGCCTGTTTTGCCTGTTTTGCAGTTCTAGTTTCCTCCTCATGTCCTGTACATCTGTGGTATTGACCTCTGTGAGTTCCTGTGCCCTTTGCTTTCCTTTTTTTTCTAGTTGTGTCTGCCTTTGTTTAATTTTCATTCAGCAGATTTTGACCTCCATTTACCCCTGAGTTGTCCTGCACTTGGGTCCTATATCACAATCATGATATTTGTTTCTTTTTTTCCCCTGTGGCTCAGAACGTTCACCATTGCCATCCACCAGCTTACCATATTGGATCACCTCAAACAGTACATTATGTGTGTTTAATGGGGGAAGCCAGACCCAGTCACAGAAATGATTCGGAAAACAAAAGCAAGCGAGTGAATACAAGCACATAATGAAAAACATCTTAGCCATAATAAACCTCAATCAGCGACAACAGAGGCAAATTGTAAAAGTGCATTTTTTAATTTGCACATGACGAGATGTTGGTTTCCTGCGCTACATTTTTCATTTTTGTTTTGTCGATGGGTACGCGAAAACCTCACCCCAAAGAATTCGCTCTGCAAATAAACCCAACATTAACTCCAGCCAATCAGGGTGTAGAGCAGGACAGGCAGCTGTGAAGAACTGCTAATTCTTTCATCCTACCCATGTGAATAACATCTACACCTAAACACCTTAGACAAGTATTAAATGCAACCGTAATAAAGTAATGCATTCCTGAGTTCAATCACTTTCCTGTCACTGTTGCAGCAACACTCAGTATTTAAAGCTGCGAGGTTTTGTAGTTGTTAGTGCCATTATTTTGCCTGCTTTTGGCCTTTGTGAGAAGAAATTATGTAATATTTGTTTGTTTGTTGTGCAATGAGTTCACTTTTAAAACGTTTCCACGGGCACGTCCTTCTGTTCTCAGTCATATTCCTTCAGCCTGTTTGCAGATGTCTTCCTCTACTAGTGTAATTTTGCTGTTTCATCTGTCTGTCCCAGCATAAATCAGACTACTTATTGTGTGCAGCACCGGGGGGGGGACTTATCTGACAACAGTTTGAATTCAACATTTTATTATCTAAAAGTTATGCACTACAGTTTTAAATCACTTCCACAGCGGTAAATCAAAATGTTGTGTCATCTCAAGACACTTTATATTGGAAGGCTGAGGCCATACAGTACTGTATTATAGAGGAGCAATTCTCCTCCAAAATGTTGTGTGATGGGTCGTGAGACATTTTCTAGAGGGTACCCAAACAAATTTTCTGAATTTTCCCAACCTTTTAGTTAAGATTGATCTGTATATGTTTCAAGTAAATCCATCCATCCATTGTCTCCCACTTTGTTGTCCACATGAGGGTCGCAGGTGCCAATCCAAGCAGACATAGTGTGAAAGGTGGGGGACACCCTGGACAGGTCAAAGATCTCTTGGAAATGATTCACTTAACAGTACCAATTCCTAATGATGTAACTGCTATGGCTATAAATAAGTCACTACGTTATGAAGAAATCGGCTCTTGATTTGGGTCACGATAGTTTGCCATCCAGAAAAAGTGGGTCCCCACATAGAACGTTAGGAAACTACTGTTATAGAGAGAAATAGACACTCAACATTTCACTCAAAAAAAAAAAAAAAAAGACTCAGCTCAAGGAAGAAATGGGGGGAGGCAGAGGAAAAAGAAGAGGTGGCATCAGAAGAGAAAAACCACAGCGTCATGACCACTGGATTTAACGAGGCCCTTTTTATTTGTTCAGTTTTCGTTACCTTGAGGTTTTGAGCTCTGTTTCTGGTTTCCAGTTTTGCGCCTGTTTCCTGTTTTATTTTGTACTTCTTCCCCGTTGATCGTCTGGCCCACACTAATGTGAGGCAACTGTGTCCTATTTGTCTCACCTGTGCCTGATTATCCCTGCCTCCCTAGTGTATTTAGTCTCATGCGCCACAGTGGCCATGTGGGTTTATTTTCCTTTTGTGTCACATTTCTGTCTGCTCCCTGTGTTTTGGGGTTTGTGCTGCACTTTTTTCTTGCCTTTTCAGTAGTTTGTTTTAGTAAAGACTCCTTTTGTTTTTTGTTTTTTTCTGACTGTATTCAGATCATCCGTCAGACAGTCAAACACATTCGATTATAGCGATGCTATAATGACCATACTGTGTACTGTGTAAATATTTTTACACTATTTGTCGCTTTTTAATCACTTTTATTGGAACACATCCAGGAAAAAAAAAACCCAGGGAAAAAAAAAAAACCCAGCTTCGTCAAATCAACATGTCACGTGGTTAGTGTGTGACCTACCCTTACATTTAAACACTAGTATGATCCTGGCTTTTCGTGCGGAACCCTAATTAATAATGCTTGTACTGCTTTTGTCCTATGACGAAGATCTGCTGGGGAAAAGGTCTGTTGCCATTGCCATCTTGCTAATACAGTTTATAAAACCAACTTAAAGAGACGTGACCAACAGCTGGCCTTATGTCAAGAATGTATTTTTGAGAATGAGATTGTAAAGAATCTTTACAACCTATTTGGCACCTTAAAGCATCATTTGGTCTTTTTGAACCGAAACTAGGTAAAATAATTTCTATGCGTCCATTCGAAAACTTTGTCAAGCAATGCTAGAGCATTTGTGTGCATACAGCAGCGGCCCATTGGGCAGCCAGGGATCTCGTGAAACTGCTGAACAACCACGTTTGTTCCGAGCCGGACAGTTCACTCGTTTTTGGTGTTTTCAGTCATACTTCACCCTGTGAGCTGTCATAAGGCCTCACTCGCGGAATGTTGCCTCCGTCTGTCATGACGAATCAAAGCGTCGCCATGACGGACGCCATTGCGGTCCAATCCAACTTTATTTGTAACTCACTTTAAAACCACCGCAGTGGACCAGAGTGCTGTACAGAATAATGAATGAAAGACACAATAAGTAAAAGGCACAGACGCTCATGAATGGCAAATTAAAAGGCAAAAATGTGGATAAGCCAAGGAAAAGAGATGAGTTTTAAGAAGAGATTTAAAAACTGACAGGAAAGAGGCCTGTCTAATGTGCAAGGGCAGATCATTCCACTGTTCAGGAGCCACAATGGTGAATGCACGGTCCCCTCTGAGCTTGTGTTTAGTCCTTGGCACAGTCAGGAGCAGCTGATCAGCTGACCTGAGTGAGCGGGAAGGCGTATGAAAGGTGTATTGCAGGAATGTGACACCAGGTGACACCAGAACCAAACGCCACTAAGTGGAGCCGACAGCCTTAGGTCATATCCACATGGAAAAGGAACGAAACCTCAATGATCTTTTTCCTTGTCGTTTCTTATAAACACGGCATCTTTCTCCCCTCCCCCAGGCCCGGCATATGTACGCAATGAAACAAGCCAGGGGAAAGAACGGAAATAAGTGAGTTTTTTTTTGAAAAAAGCAACGTGCGGGCTATAACACTACTTTCTGAGAAGGAAATCACCGTTTCTGCCGCATGACTGAGCTTCATCCAGCTCAATTTACTGTGGGCAGAGAGTCAGTCTGACTGTAGACACACGGACAGAGAGACAGAGACGCCGTGATGTTGCAGAGCAGCTGACTGCGTGTGGAACAATCACTCATCTGTTCCTTCAAGTACAATTGTGTCTGTGAAAATAGGCTTTGTTTTCTCCCCTTATTGTACGACTCAGTTTCACTGTTTATCTTCAGTACTTTTTTTGTTTTCTTAAGTCTGACATCGCTGCGGAAATTATATGTTCTAATGATGTATTGCGTCTTATCAGGCTGACCTTTCAGAGCTGGCCAGCAACAGCGGAGTGGGAGGAGATCAAATCTTACGTGTTGATGGCTGCCTCCTCTGAGGCGCCAGGCTGGTCAGGACATACACAAGTAATAGAGGAGCGGCATGAAGCCCATCCTGGGAGTCTCCCACGTGGAAAAACCACAGTAGGACATTGTTTGTGGTAGCTCTTTTAGATGAAAAGAAAAAAAAAAAAAAAAAGTCGGAGGCTCATGTCAAACATTACAGCGTTGGTCACCAATGACACATTTGCCACTCAAGACCTCTCAGATATTAGCGTGTCTGACAACAGCGAGGTTCTCGGGAGTTCATGAAAAGCAACAAGATTAATAACATCTGCCTCCACATGTGGTTTGTGTCAGATTGGGAAATCAGCTTTCAAGTGGTTTCCTTGCTGTTTAGACTTTCAAATCTAATCTCGATAATACACGGATCTGTAAAACTAAACTCTCTTTTTGCCTGAACAGTCTACCTGTGTTGTTCCGTGGCTATGAGTTTTCTAAAGGCAGGCTGACATTTCCTCTCTCGGTTTTCTTTGTTTTTTCATTGTCTCCAGAGATGAACCACATTCGGTTGGTTTGCTGACATCTGTTTTCAATAAGCGAGATTCTGTACATAAAAAGTATAAATGATAAAACCGCTTACAGTTACAGTAAACATTATCTTTCACAATAAAGATTAAAAAAAAAAACCCTGCTTCTATTGGTCAAGTAATTAGTGTGACCTACCCTGACACTTAAACAACAGCATGACCCCGGCTCTCTTAAAGCTGTGTGGAACCCACGTTCATTTAAAATTGTCCAACTGTTTCATGTCGACAAACATCTGCTGGGGGGAAAAAAAAGGTCTGTTACACCAGGTTTATTCAAGGCATGGCTGAGCATTACATACAAACGTTGTGTGAGTCGTTTGCTAAATTATTCCACCAACTTGCAGTGGCATTATTCCAATTACAGACGCCAACGCTCACAGTATTGGACGGACATAAACCGATGGTGCCCCAGGACTTTTGCACAGCACAATATATTACTATCATTTCTCCCTTACAAATGCTGTGCCTCCCCACCTCAGTCCCATTGTGACTGTAAGTGGCGTTGCCGTAATTTTCTTGTCCTTGTTTTTTTTTTTGTTGTTTTTTTTTTTGTGGTCATCATTCTCAGTTACACTCAACAGTGTGTATAAATTTGAAGGACTGCTTAGATCAGGGGTGTCAAACATGCGGCCCGTGGGCCAGAACCGGCCCGCCAGAGGGTCCACATAATGAATTTGTGAACGTTTCACATAGTGATTAGAATCTAATCACTATGTGAACTATTGTATTTTTCCGTTCCAGATACATGTGCCAAATTGTTTAGTGCCATTGTAGACCCACATGTGTAAATAGTAAACAGGTATAACACTTATTTTTCCCAAGAAATGTCAGGTTGCTCATAATATGTTTTGTAAAAAAGATACTCCATTAAATGCAAAGCAAAGGGAAACATTTGGATTTCTTGTTGTTTATATGTTATTATGCTATTATTTTACTGGTCTGGCCCACTTGAGATCAAATTGCACGGTATGTGGCCCCTGAACTAAAATGAGTTTGACATCCCTGGTTTAGATGAAACAAAAACACCTTTTTCATGCCTGCATTAGTGTGCAATGGTTTGAAGGCAGGTGTACAAATAAGAATGCTTTAGAAGTTTTACAAAACGCAAAGTGAGCTAACAGAGGAGAAAAAAACCCTATCACTTGGTATACTTGTACAAAGTTGTGAATTTTATAGAATTATAGACAATTATGATTACTCAGCGATGCTAAGCAGGTGCTAGTGATCATCGTTTTCAGATGGAGGTTGAAAAACAGCCATTAACTTAACAAGACACAAGGTATTTATATGACATCCTAAGCAAAGTTCCTTTGCAAGCAGCCTGGGGTTTCAAAGTGGAGCAGATGAAAGACCCGTCAGGCTCACTTCCCTTTGAAATCAGAAGATTGCCAGCAATGCTATCAGCTCAGAGCAGGCAGACACCTGTGGGAACCCCAGTGCACCCATGTACTTCCCAGAGATGTCTTGCGGCCAAAAAAGTCATACTTCCTCCTTGACATGTAATCGAGACTCAAGTATGCGTGGAAACGTAAGAGGTGCAGTGCACAGAAATGGCAGCTTGCGCGCCGGACTGATAAGTCAAAATTTGAAAGATTTGGCTGTAGCAGAAGGCAGTTTGTTCACGCAAGAGCTGAAAAGCAAGAAAATAATGAGTGTCTGCAGGCGATATTGAAGCGTGGTGGAGGTTCCTTGCAGGTTTGGGGCTACGATTATGTAAATGAAGTTGGGGATTTGGTCAGGATTAATGTGTCCTCGACGTTGAGAAATACAAGCAGATATTTATCCATCATGCACTACCATCAGGGAGGTGAAAATATAATTACTGTAACAGACACACTAAATCCCCTTAAGTTTCTAATATGCATCATTACTACAAGAATAGGTCTTAAATTTTCCCCATTTTACATTTAATCTGTCACCTGTCAGCCCTTTTATACACTGTAATTCTGCAAACAAGTCATGTTGAGATGCTTTTGTTCCCCATCTGTCCGTCTCACCCTTATAGCAGGTTTGGATCTTTGGGTCTCAACACAGAAGAGGTTTCATTTCCAGCAATGTCATGTAGTTTTGAGACCCAGACGTCTTACTCTATATGGTGTCTAACAGAAATGATTGAAGCTTTATTTTGAATTGTCTTGCTTTTGCATTCCTTTGCAGCCTCCTTTCATTCTGACCCACTCAGTGAAATAAAATCAATTTCCCACTTTAATGTACTACATAACCAACATGTTTTTATCATCTCCGATAACTCTTTACTTCGCTGAGGGGATGCGCTCTAAGAGAGCCACGTATATTCCGGAATATTCCGTTCAAATCATTAGACCAGGTGTTGGCAAGTTAATTTGGCCCAGGGCTAAAAGAATATCATATATCATAAATATATATGTAGAATATCAGGCCAAAACGTCATAACTTTGAGTTGAGCTTGTTTTTCTAATCAATCTATCCAATCCAATCTATCCAATCTTAACCATACATTGCATTAAATGTATTGTGAGGTTCTGAATTTTGTATGAAATTATTGTTTTTGTGAAGATAAGCTAATTATAAAAAAAAAAAAAAAAAAAAAAACATTTGGAAAAATTTGATTTTTTTTAAAATCATCTGCCAGACCAGATACTGATGCTGGTGGTCCAGTTTTTCACAGGCCACCAGTTGCTGACCACTGCCATAGACAATTATATATAAAATGTATAGAAATAATAAAATGTAAAGAAATAATAAAAATACCAAAAAAACAAAACAAAAAGAACAGAACAGAAGCATGACATGACATGTCCGAGGATCACAGCATCTGGGACTGTGTGTGTATGGGTGAAGGAGGTCAGGTGGTGAAGAGCCAAGGCGTTGAGTTATTGACGAGGAGTAGAATTCTGATGTGTGACTTGACAGGGAGCCAGTGGAGGTGGATGAGAGTGGGGGTGATGTGCTGCCAGGCCCATTGTGGGCAGTAGAGTTGAAAGATGGTGGACAGCTCTTGTGCCCCGGTATACTAAATCAGTCAGGGAAAAACAATCGGGAGAGCATTTTCTCATTTTTCCCTAAAAGCTTTCATTCCTTCTCCACCCCCTTAGTGTTCGCTCCATGTGTCTGTCCACCTTGTCAGCCTGGGACAGGTGATAAAAAGGTTGAGGACTCAATTTTAAACCACATTGTAAGCATTGTACTGTGTGCATGTTTTGCTGTACACGCAATAGCTGTGTCCTGGAATCTTTGTGTGTTTTTGCCCATTTGTTTCAAAGCCTGTCGCCTGAAGGCGGCATGCGTGTAAGTCTGAGGTCTTCAGTCATCACCCTGTCTGGTGTTTGCATTTGAGCTCTTCTTATCTGGACTAAATCTGGGAACCATGACACTGTGATCCAAGCAAAAATATACCGTTCATATTGTGCAGGGTATGTATATATAATATATATATACACTTGAGGACCAAATTATTAGCCTCCCAATGAAAATGCCATTGTTTTAAAATTCTTTCCCATGATCTTTTAAACAGAGCAAATAATCTTAACACAGCTTGTTCAAACATCCTAGTTTTATTTTGGATGCTTCCCTTATTTGACTTTGCACACAGAAATGAAATTATTCCACAAAAAACAAAAACTGCCAGGGTCAAAATTATTAGTTCCCCTGATGCTAATAGTCAATTGTGTCTCCTTGTTGCTGGATAACAGCCTGCAGTCATTTGTTGTAGTTTTCAACAAGTCTCTGACTCGTCTCCTGATAAATCCCAGCCCATTCTTCTTTGGCAAATCTCTCAAGCTCCTCCCGATTTGATGGCCTTCAGGCATGGACCTTCATCTTCAGTTCACCCCAAAGATTTTCAATGGGATTTAAGTCAGGACTTGTCTAATACTCGGACTCACTACAATCTTTCAAAAAACAATTAAAAACTCACCTTTTCCACATCGCATACCCCAAATAATGTCTCTTATTTTAGTTCAGTTACTGCTTATTTGTATTTATTTTGTTGTCCTTTTTGCCTGTAAAGCATCTTTGAGTTTCTTTTGAGAAGCGCTATATAAAACCTATGTACTATTATTATTACTATTATTATTATTATTAATTATCACGTCGAGTGACCTCTTTTAACTGGCTTCCTTTGTCTTGAGTGAGTGAGTGAGTGAGTGAGTGATGTAAAGCCAACGCTGCAGCTGAAACAGTTTCAAAGAAGATTAGAGAGAATTCAGAGAAATTACGTTCCATTGGTGAATATCCCAGTGTCACAAACTTGCACAAATTCAAAAAAAAATAGCCACTAAAGTAGTAATATGTAAAATAAAATACTTTTTTTTTTAAATAAATAAAATGAAATTGTACTCTCAAGAAGCAAAGAGGGGGTGGACCTTTTAAGTAATAAGTAACATTATTTACGCTGGCTGAGATTTTGTACTTTTTGTGTGGGTTGATTATTTAATACCCCAAAACTGACCAAACTACGACTTTCTGTGGACATTTTAAAATGCAAAACTTTCTATAAGCAGTGATATTAACAGGGGTATAAAGTTTGACATCAGCAACTCGACGATACAGCTACATTGTGGATCTCTCACGCATTCAGTTTGTACTTACATTTAACACTCAGTGCACTGCTACGTGTTCTTTGTGTGTGCGCGTTCCTTGTGAGTCCAGTCTAAAGACTTTATTATACTGTAAAGAATCATATAGAAAGCCTTTAAAGCTTATTTTTTCCTTTCTTCGTATGGAGGAGGACTCACAGAGAACAAGGCCGGCCTGCTGAGAGGAATTACCTGGGGATCCAACCTGTGTTGGGAACAGTGCTCCAACCCATAACCACACCTGTTTTCAGATCCTGCCCTCTGGAAGGAGATATATTTCCCTTCACTGAAAACAAACAGGAGCAGGATCCACTTCATTTCCTCTACTGTCAGTCTCCCAAAACCTCCTCCGCCTTAAAGAACAGAACATGTTGTCCTAACTTCCTTGACGCTGTCTCATACACACGCACACACACACACACTGATGACCTAGTTTATGGTCTGTTCAATACAGTGTTTTTCAACGTGGCATTTCTGCATTTGACTCGATTTTCTAGTCCGTCGTTTGGTGACGACAGAAGCAAAATGAATTTCCCTTTTGGAGACGATAAAGAAAATACAATCAAAGTACAAGAACACATTGGGATCCTTTTCTGTGAACTAAAGGGAACAAAGGTAAACATTTAACCCTTATGTCCTTGTTGATTATTTTTAGCTTAGAGGGATCCAGTCTGTTTTGTCTGATCTTTTCTTAATCATTTATAATCCTTGTTTCTTTATTTTTTTGCAAGTGACATTGGGTAGGAAGCAGGACGGTTACCAGCCTATCTAAGGGCCAAATTACAGAGACAAAAAACGACAGTTTTATTCAGATTACCAGCTACTGTACATAGTTCAAATCTGATTTGAAACTGACTGATTATACAGGTCATCTTTGTCATCTTTGTGAGACCACTTGATACTGAAGCAGAAGATATGGAAGATAAGATAAGTTGTAATTCCCAAAACCTGGAAATTCAGAAACAGAAGTTATCAAAGTGAATTTGTGGGTGAGATTTAGCTCCAGAGGAGCCTTGGATATATCTCTGATATACAGCGTATCTCTCTGGGACTGCATACTAATGTGACATAAATCGGATTTGAAAATCAAAATTGGATATCTGTGTCCACAGAGACCTAACTCAAATAGATCTGAGTCACATCAACCAAAGGCTGATAATCAGCAAATAGCACTCCAGTCCAATCAATCTATACCCATTAAACTAAACAGAATTCACTGTCCAAATCCTATCTGGAGAAATATTTCTTAATATTTTGGTTAATTCTTTAAAAACTAGGCAACAGACGTGTCTTCCCGTCTTCTCTAGACCAAACAAAACATGCTCAGTAAAGTAAGACAAACCCTGTTAAGGTTTAATATTTTGTCAAATTGAATCCAACCAAGGGACATCCAACAAATATCCAGAAAATAATAATCCACTGTGGAATATGGGGATCAGAAGTGGCGTGTGAATGGAGTGTGAAATTACAGACAACGGAGAAAATAATAAAGTTCACCGAGTTTGTAAAAACACAGGAACATCACCAAAACTGGGCTGTGGTGGAATAGTAGCAGCATGAGAGCACGTCCATAAACGTTAAGCCAGTGAGTCAGTGCTTACTGTTATATCTCCTTCAGCAAGGCTTACACCCCAGCCATTCTTTATGAAGGGAACGTAGATAATGTGAAACTCCACAAAGCATTCAAGGCAATTTGTCTCTGTCTCACCGCGGTGTACCCACATGAAGTAAGAACAGAACATCTATTTAATTCCTGTGACACGATCCAGATCTTATGGAAATCCTTCAGTTTGGCTGCATTCCAAAGCCCATAAATAAAGGTTTCCTAACTTTCCATCTGGTCCAGCAAGAAGTAAAGTGAAAGAATTTATGAAATTACTAGTTCACAATACCATCATCAACATCTTCATAAAAAAATTGTGACATCTGTTAATGTTTTTTTCTTTCACTACGTCACTCCCATGGACAGCTGAACCTCTCTATTTTACAAGCATATAAAAAAAGTCAGTGTGACAGGAGACTCTGTCAGCGCACACACACGTATGTCTGAACATAATTAACTCTCATGTTCACAAGTGTATTTTCATCATTTCACTCATTTGTGGAACCTGATCCCACATGGTAGCTGGAGCATTCCCAGCGGATGCATATGCTCCTCTAAAGTCTAGTCTGTCACAACCTCACAGTGACACATTGTCATCCCAGGGTCAAATCTTACCTCAATCCGAGCTTTGCCTTCTACCCATAGGCAAATTTCCTTTACCTCTGCCAGCCAATGACATACCAGTTAAAATGTCACAAATGCTCTATTTCCATGATATCATGATACGGTTCGGTTTGGTACAGTACGGTTTGCAATGGTAAAGCCCTGGGTCAGGCTTGCATTTTGTCTAAGAACAATGAAGAGAGGCAAAAAAATGAATGGAAGGGGCTGGTTATTTTGGCACTATTGGAAAACAAATGCAAACGCAAAAAAGATATATATATATATATATATATATATATGTGTGTGTGTGTGAAGCGTCTCCCCACCTTGAGTTGAGCAACACGGTGGTACTCTGGACCCTTTCCTTTTTTTCATGATCAAATTGAGCCGAGTGTCTTTCATCCCATCAATGACAGAGTCAAGTATGCAGTCACATGACAGTTAGATGTTACAATCATACAAAGATGAACAAAGTAAAATACAAAATAAAGAAAGGAAAATATCTATCCATCACAAAACTGCAATGCTGACCCTCAGGAGTGTATTATTTGTTTGGAGGGGGAAAAAGTTTGAAACCAAAAGTGGCAAAACAGTTAAACAAGCTGAGCAGATGCTGGAAATATGGTCAAAATCAAAAACAGAGATTGCAGTTTGAGCAAGCATAGTCCTAAATGAAGTGGCCAGACCAGATGCATATCATTAGTATTACAAGTATGGCTATTCCAAGTATGGCAAAGACAACTTTTTCACATTTTCCACACATATGAACTACATTCTCACTTATATTTTGTAAGAAACATACAGTATTTTCAAAATCAATGTGACGTTCCTGATTTAAATTCCAACAAACCACTTTTTGGCACAGTTTGGTTTCAAACTGTTGGCTGCTGGGAGGAGGTCTTGCTCACTTTGTTTTAATGCTGCTGCCATTCCTTCCACAAATATTCGTGAATGACTGATAGGACCAAAAAAAAAGAAGAGAGACAGACAGCAATATAGAGGAAAGTACATCTGAAACATACTGTAATTCAAGAATGCAGTGTAACTGGGCGGTCACTTACTTTTTAGGAGAAAAGGGAAGCACCAGTTACAGTCACAAAAATCTATCGGAGCCAGGGATCGATCCACTCAACCACTGATTCATAGCCAAACTCTATGATTTCTCTAAATACTGACTTATTCAATTTGATTATTGTGTATCCTCATTTTCTGGTGTCTTCCTTAAGTCCTTTTCACAAGATGTTTCCTGATAAAGGAACACAAGAGCAAGATGAGAAGACTGAAAGTAAGAAAAATGGATCAACTTTAATGTTTGCAGCATGTTACATCAAGGAAGCATTGTTTTTTTTTAACAATATAATTTAAAATTCAGTATTTTTAAAGCAGCACTGTGTCATTTTTTTTGTTGATATGCTTTTGCTGTCACAATGAATACAGGTGTTTGATGATTTCTCAGTGTTCTTAACTGACATCTGTTCAACTTTTCTTGAGTTTGAGCCACTGACTAAAGGTTATATACAGTATGCAAGAAATGTGTTATATTAATTTCTAAAATTACCGTCATGTCTCACCAGAGATTAAGGAAGCATGTTCAATTCAAATACTGGGTTCCGTGATTACAGTGTTGCTGCCACAAAATAAATTTTCATTTGTCTGCCACAAACTGAGCTTGACTTTTGGTCTGTTGCGCCACCCACCCTGTATTTAGTACTAGAAATACTGAACAATATGAAACCTAAAAAAAGTATCAATACCATCTCAAAACAGTCTCAAATGTGCACGATGCTGACATGCAAAAATGAATCTAAGAGGCTCAGTGTTTACAAAAATGAAACCATGCCTGTTCAGTGTATAAAAGCACCAAAATTAAACAGTGCAAGTTCTCATTTTAAGATTGCTTATAATTATTGATGGTTTATTAAATAGTCGTGAAATGCTGATAATATTAATTAATATAAAAAGTCTGAGTATGAGCCAATGGTGAATATCCACTGAGCCTAATTGGATATTTATTTATTCTTAACCTCAGTCTCGTCCTGGTCCCTAACCATAATCCCCTACTCTGACTTTTATTTCACTGCTCTGCTGTAAGCATTTAAATGGAAATCAGAATGAGAACAGGTTGTGCAGGGACTGGTGTTCAGGTGCAGTTGAGTTGGGAATGAGAGAGGCATTATTTACGTCCCCACAATTCTTTTCATCTTAGGAATATTAACTGTATTAAAATGAAAAACATACATGTACAGGTCTTTTATTATGCTGTTTTAACACTGTAATACCACGTGCCAAACATTTGGCTACAGGTACTAAAGACTTAAAGCTATGAAAACCCATGTGCGATCCTTCCACGTGTGTATTTTTCTTGGCTTTTCCATCATCTTCAAACCCATGTGTAAGGTTTACATAGGCATGGCATGGCATGGCATGGCATGGCATTCATTTCCTGAAAAATAAATAAGCATCAGTGGACCACTGTAAACTCACTGTAATTCAAAGAATGTCTTAGTTTTTTAGTGACTAAAAGTACTTCCATAATGGATTGACACTGAAATCATAATGGAATGACATTTGAAAGGCGCGTACTGGGAAGTGCAATGAGTCTTTTGAAAATGAAATAAATGGTGGAATCATGTCATTAACAGCAGGTGAGTTCACTAAATGTTGTCAGCAGCACGTTCTGATTAATTAGCCACTAAGAACTAACTACTAAGTTCATTTAGAGATTCATTAATTGGCTGGTTGTCATTATCACATATCACAACCCCATTAAGAAGGCAAGAAATTCCACAAATGAACCCTGACAAGGCACAGCTGTGAAGTGAAAACCATTTCAGGTGACTACATCATGAAGTTCATTGAGAGAAGGCCAAGTTTTTGCAGCGCTGTCAGCAAAGCAAAGAGTGGCTACTTTGAGGAAACTAAAATATAAAATTTAGAGTTAGTTCACAATTTTTTCTTTACTACATTATATATATATACACAGTATATATATATATATATATATATATATATATATAAACCATGGTGTATATTACCAAGTGATTACAGAGAAAGGCAGGAATTTGATATATTAATGCAAGATGGACTGAGTGCAGAGATATGGCCATGCCGATTCTCAGAAACCAGGGGAACGCTTCCAGAACAAATATATGATAATGTCCAACAGCAACAGAGACTGATTATAGCCACAGAAATTAGCTTGTATTTGTAAATAGGAATACATTAATAGTAGGAGTACATATGCAGATGTAGCAACATTGACGTCGCCAAATACAGAATACGATACGACCACTGTCTCTCTCAAAGGCCACAAGCAGGGACAGAACTTTTTAGTAATTTAACAAAAGGCTCAACTATTAAAATAAAATACATGTCCACTTGTGTAGGTCCATGATATTTTAAGAATATTTATAACGCTTTTTTCTTTCTGTGGGACAGCCTTTTCCAGGTGGAAACTCGAGTTTATGAACCCCTCACTCCCCACACCAAAGTCCTACAGAGAAAATCAACAATTTCACATCATGGCACAAAGGAGTTGTTGATCTCCAGTTGCATTGATCAGTAAGTTCAAATGGGCTATCTTGTGACTTCACAATTTCAAATCCTTTACTCCAATTTATCTAAGTGACACAAACTTGCCAAACAAGGCAGCAGTTGAACAGCAACTCCTGTGTCCCCGTGAGCTAAAAACAATGGTTTCCTCTAAGGACGCTGCTGTGAACAATTCAATTCAATTCAATTCAATTTTTATTTGTATAGCGCCAAATCACAACATACATTATCTCAAGGCACTGTACATAGTAAGGCCAAAACCTTTACAATATTACAGAGAGAAAAGAAACCCAACAGTTCACACAATGAGCAAACACTAGGCATCAGTGGAGAGAAAAAACTCCCTTTTAACAGGAAGAAATCTCTGACAGAACCAGACTCAAAGATGTGCGGTCATCTGCCTCGACCGGCTGGGGTGAGAGGAAAATGGGGGACAGAGGAGAGGTGGGGGACAGGAAGAAGGGAGGGAAAGAAAAAGCGGGAGGTGAGGGAGAGACAGAAGAGAGAGACCAGGAGCAAATATACAACAGTTGTATCAAGTTTAGAGTCAGTTATGTCATGTTTATAGAACTACAGTGTCATTTATACAAGCAGCAGCAAACATTATTGATAAGAAACTATACTGATGAACTTTTAATCAGAGCATAGTAACAATGACAGCAGTATTATTGTTACTGATAATAATAATAATAATAATAACAATAATAATAATGATAATATCATCAAAACTGGATCTGGATCCTGCAGCCTGCAAGATGAGGACAGAGGGAGAGAGAGAATGGAAGGAAGCAGACATAGACGGGAAGGGAGAAAAAAAAAATATAAGGTTAATGACACATAATTAAGTCACATTCATACCCTGAGTGTGAGAGAGTGAGTGTGAACAAGTCACAAACTGAGGTTTCCAGCTGCAAAAGGATCTCTAATCCTGCAGCCTGCAAGATGAGGACAGAGGGAGAGAGAGAATGGAAGGAAGCAGACATAGACTTGGGAAGGGAGAAAAAAAAATATATAAGGTTAATGACACATAATTAAGTCACATTCATACCCTGAGTGTGAGAGAGTGAGTGTGAACAAGTCACAAACTGAGGTTTCCAGCTGCAAAAGGATCTCTATTAGCATGATAAAGCAGCAAACATGTTTCTAAGCTATTGTAGACATTTTGGGTGAACATTTTGATGTGCCTAAAATCAGTTTTTGCTTGTTTTTGCTTGTCTCCTCCTCGTGCCTCGTCCCCCTCCTTTCACCGAGCACGTTTTGGCAGTCCCCTGTGAGTTCTCTACACCACAGGTGCACGCTGAGCAGTCAGCTGTGTGCAAGACGTCCACTGACCTTGCTTCAGTACCTCGTAAAAACCGCACTTCAAAAAAAACCTGCTGCAGCCCTCAATTTTCTGAACTGCTTCATCTAAAAATGAAAGGTAATGAAGTTTTTTTTAAGTGTGCATTCATGAAATGTTGTGATCTCCCAGCTGACACTAACCCTGATCTGTTTATGATCTGTTTCCTTTTGTTCCAGACGGTCGTCACTGCACCTAATTAAGAATTGCAGTAGGATGCCTCACTGTAGACATAAAAATAAAAAGCAGACAACACCACTGATATAGCGCAGTGAGCTTGTCAGTGTTATTATTTAAAAAATGCTTGAGCTAAATTTTGTAAATAAATATCAGTTGTACACCTACTGTATCCACTGGTGGGTTGTATCCATATATCATATATTTAAAAAATGGATGTATTCCTTTGTGTTCCTCCTGAGGCCAACCGTTTTTTGTTTTGTTTGTTTTTGTTAAGCCTTTTGTTATTCGGTTTTGTTACCTGTCCCAACTTGTTAGAATATAGTCAGCTGTACTAAACCCAGCTTGTGTTTGAGCACCTCTCGTATAGTTCCAGTTTCACAGTCGCTGAATCCTCTTCCACCCATCTAAACACTGCTGTAAGAATAAGCCTTTTCCACATATCATGCTTGTCTGACCCATTAAAGTGATGCCATAAAGCCATAACCCACATATCAACACCTCACATCTAATCCCACTGCAAATTGCACCCCCATCAGGCCCAATGACACTCATATATGTAAAAATTGTAAATTGAAATTATATATATATATATTTGTAGTGTTTGGATTTATTTGGACTTGAGTTTTACTTTGGTCTTGTAGTTCTTTTGTTCTGGTTTTATTTTTTTTTTCCCTTGACATTGCCTTTGTTTAATGAATTAAACACATTTTTACCTGCACTTACTGCACCCCCGAGTTCTCCTGCACTTGGGTCACACATCACATCTCTGACAGTTTTTATTATTACTATTAGATACACGTAGTTTAAATATTTCTTTCTAAACAAAATTGACTGCCAAAATTACAACTTGTTGAAAATTCCCTCTTACTAACAATGTCATATCACTCCCATATGCATAAATCTTTTCAAATCTCTTCGTGGTCCCAATCCAACATGCACTGACCGGCTACTTTGTATTCACTAAAGCAGTGATTCTCAAACACTGAATCAGGACCTACAGACGGGTCACAGGAGATTTGCCGCATTTTCCTAACCTTTTAATTAAGCTTGATGTGCATATGTTTTAAATAACAAACTGAAGTTTTAATTAATTAAACATCCCTTGAAAGTGATTACCAATTGAATAATAATGATAATGTTAGATATAACAAACATGGCTGTAATTTACCTGTTGCAAATGCAAAAAAAAAAAAAATCTCATCTTACAATTTATATTTGGGTTTGCCATCTTGAAAAAGTAGGTCCCCATATAGAAAATTTGGGAAACACCATCACAACGTATGAGAAGTGGCATATAATGTGCCAATCTGCTTCGTGTTGTGCCATCAAAGATGTTCCTCCGCGTCTTGGTTGTAACATTGAATTATTGAGTTATTTTTGCAAGTTAGCGTTGCCTGCATATGATTTCAACCCAGTGTGGTCAATCTCTTCTGACTTCTGACATCAACAAGGCATCAGGCAATTCTCTGTGTAAAACATTCCCTAATTAAATTCCTTTACAATTTTGATTCTGTAGGTTTGCACCCCAAAATGGTGTCTTCATTAAGTCTACATGTCAAAATGCATGCTTCGAATTACGGGGCAGCTGAAGGGAACTTGGCCTCTTTTTATTATTGTGTCACAGGTTAAGTCTCCACAAATAAACCTTTTGCTACTCCTGCTGTTAACACCCATGACTGGTAACCCAAATAGGCCACGATCACAGACACACAGGTGCCTGCTTGCTTGCCATTATTGTAAGACAGTAGGGAAATGACGAGATGGTGACATGACGTGTGTGAAAGAGTACTCCCTAAATGTCCGTGATGCCACACACTTCCGTGCGTGTGTGTGTGTGCATGTGACATGCGTAGTGGCGATGCCACCTTAGATTTGGGCTCCCCATGGCACGGTGTAGTTCGCATTTTGAGAAAATGCGTTACGTTGCTACTATGTGATCGGCTGATGCACTAACTGGACAGTGGCGAGTTAGTATTTTCCTCTTCCTCTGAAAATCCCGCTCCCTCAGACCACCAAAAAGAAAAAAAATAATAAACCCATATCCTCTCACAGAGGCGTCTTGCCTGGACCTTATTTGCGGGAGATGATAAACTCTGACACAGGATTATCCTGAGGCCAGAGGCCAGAGTCTGTGAATGCTTCAAAGACTCACTTGGAGACCTGTTATTATTCTGTACTTTTAGTTGTGTTTTATTGTTTTACAAATTGTTACCTACTTGTCTGGGCTTTAAATGATGTTTGAACTTTGTATATTAGTAATTGGCAAAATGTATAGATCATAGGAAAGATGTAAACCTGTCACTGTAAATGTTGCTGCTGCTCATTAAAAAGTCACTTTAAAGAGGACTGCACCCTTAAAGAAAATACTACAGGTGTGTTATGAGTTCCTATATAGTTTGCACTAATTCATGCAGCGTGAGGTGAGTTGAAAGTTGTGTCTGTCATTCACATATAAAATGCCAAAGCCCTAATGAATTTTGTTTATTCAGCTTAGTCTACTCACTCAGTGATAACATGCGGTGCACTCCAGTGCACTGCATTCCTGATAATGTTTTTTTATTTATTTAGTAGATCTGTTAGCGATAACCCCTTTAGTTTTTCTTGAAGACTTTCTTTGACTTTCATTGTCTACAGAGTGCCCTTAGTTGCTCTCCTACATAAAATAAATACTTACTTCTGCCAACTGCAAGAAATTGACGTAAGCAGCACTTGGCATGTAGAAGAAGTCATTTCTGCTGTGGGGCATGTGAGTCTGTGCCAGGACCCACCTGTTAGCTTGATTTGTCAATAATATACATTAATGATGCATTAAATGGATGGATTTGTGGGTGTTCAAAAACTGTTCCTTTATTTTTTGCCATTCAGTCCATCCTTTGTGTCAGGAATCTTGGAGGATTATTGACTTTAACTTTAGAAGGAGGGAAGCCTCACCTTAAGGACAAATGAGATCGGGTCTTTGGTAACTTAAGGGGAACAAAGAGCAGCAACAACAAGTCATACAACCTCCCGAGAGGAGACAGACATCTCATGTCCTCGTTCACTGAAATGACTCAGTGGCCGATAGTGGTGACAAAGGGTCACCCTTCTTTGTATACCAAAAAAAATTCACAATTGTTTATGTACGAGTTGCATCGATGTGCGACAGCGGGGGCTGTGTGTTTGTGCTGCACTCCAGTTCCACTCCCTGCAGGTCTAATATGAGTTCACACTGTTTTAGTTTCATGGTGTCAGCAAGAAGTGAGAGAAATGGCTCCTAAAACGGGCATGAAGACGTCTGCTTTGTTGAAAAGCCATGGGGTGTTGACAGAAGTAATTGTATTAGCAGCCAGATTGACTCTTTGGCGTCACTTTCACCTCAAAAATGATATTTTTAGAATCACCGCTGCTCCTGGATTGTGTTTTAGTCTGGCCTGACATAAAGTGAGACTTAAACGATGACACAGAGACGGATGTCCACTTCCTGATTGGGTCTTCTCAGTCATGACGCAACCAACAGCTGTTAAAGCCTCTCGAGCATGTCCTGCTGTTAACAGTAAAGAAATCCCTGCTCCTTTTTTTTGGCCAGTCTCTTTTGCGTTAGATGCATTTGCTGCAGTCTACATCCTGCTTACATCAGTGACCAGTGGTCAAGTGACGTGGATGTCTGATGCTGAGATAGAACACTTAAAGGGGGGGTAAGACCTATAACTTATAAGTTAAGCCAGATCCTTTGGATGACAGACCAGAGTACAGTATGTTGTCAGGTCAGGCTTCACTTTTGTTTGCCAGCTCTCTGTTGTAACTGGTGATTCTCTCAACTCTGCTCCCCTGTCAGGTGACTGAGAGAAGTCACATTCCATCTTTGAAAAACATTATTCACCCCCAGGGAGGAGTGCAGTAGACATTGGATTCCATTCAAATCATATTTCAATAACATTACCATGATGACAAATTGGAATACCAGGATGATTCTGTTGGAAGATGAGAATGTGTGAATGCTCTAGTCGACTGAAGAGAGAGAGAGACAACTGACTGGGGTTGGGGTCAGGACTGGGGGATTGTGGTTTTTGGGTTATGTGCATCAGAATAGTTGGAGGAAAAAATAGATACAGAAAAGAGAGACCATTCCAGACATGCTACATCTGAAACAATCATGCCACTTCTTTAGGCACACCTGCTTGTTAACATAAATATGCAAACAGCTGAGTACATAGTAGCAACTCCGTGCATGAACATGACATGAAAAGACATGAAAACATGGTCATGAATTAATTTGACCTACTGATGGTCAAATTAAGCAACGCAAATGGGGAAAAAGGGGGTGGGGGGGATTTATGTGACTTTGAACGTGGCATAGTTGTTGGTGCTGGTCTCAGTTTTTGAGTTTTTCCCTCATTGGACACAGAAAAAAATATCCAGCGAACTGGTTCTCTGGGTAAAAGTGTCCTGTTAATGCCAGATGTCACAGGAGAATGGCCAGAAACAGGCAACAGAAACACAAATAATCACCCGTATACCGGGAATACATCTCTAAATGCACATATGTGGAACCTTGAAGGAGACGGGCTACAGTAGCAGAAACCCACAAGAGACAATCAAATATTTAAACACAATAACTAAAAAAGGTGGCTGGTGAGTGTATGTCTAACTGTTTGGCCTATGGCTGTTTGACATCTGGATTTGATTCCCTTTATGGTCAGGCAAGACTGCTAGATAATGTCACAAACTCCATTTTTGATCATTGATAGTAAAAAGATTATGTCCTCTGTTCAGTTTTTATAAAATTATATGGTATTTCTACAAAAGCACATGACATTAACCTTTTTTTTTGCTATATGCCTGCATCATTTCTTGACAAATTAATTGAATGTTAAAATAAATTTTTTTTATCCCACATTGCCAAAGTAAGTAAATCATCCACCCTTTGAAAGTTATCTGCTCAACTAGTTGGTTGACTCATATATAAACACCCAATATAACCCATTGCCCAGATGAAAGTTATGCAAGTAACTCATCATTACAGTAGATTTGCATAATTTTGTCTAAATCTGAAACTCTCATTACCCTATTAACACAATTATAAAAAAATTTAAATGTAACATCCTACAACCATCCAGTACAATCATTTTCTTATCAATTCAACTACTTAAAAGCCAATAATTATGAATCATTATGAATAATCATTAAGTCCTAATTTTAACTGCAGAAGAAAAACACTTTGAGTACATATACGAATTAAAACCCTAAAAAAAATATTGACTGCAATGGCATCTGCACTGAATACTGCATCTGTTTCCATGAGTCGCCGGCTGATGTCTTATTCAATATCTACTGTATATTGGCCCACACACATGTAGGTGGTTGCAGCTATTAAATTTAATATAGATTGCCAGGCAGTATTTGCAGCCACACCATAATGTTTATTGGCAGAGGATGCGTTTGAGGGAAGGGTAAGTTGAGCTGCTCGCAAATATCGGAGCACCAACCAGCTGTTGCCACTGATATCAGCAATGCCTTCATCAAATCCCCTTAACCTCGGGCATAATGCTAAACCATTAACATCAAGTCATTGCAGAAAGCTGTGGAAACTGAATTTACCGGCTTAGTTAGTAATGTTATCTGTTGAATGAATCAATTCATAGTTCATAGAGTTCAATTCATATGCCACTCAGTCCTTTAATCTAATATGAACTAATTTGAAGTGAATAAACTTGTTGTTCACGCGTCACATTAACACATAATGATCTGTCATTCATTAAGCATCAACTAATGCACATTACTGCTTTTTGCATAGCGTTCATAAATATTTATTACCACATTTGATAGGCATTAGTGAATGTTACTGTCATAGGAGTCATTGTGCACGTGAGGGGAGGGGTTGCCCTAATGGACAAAAATCGAGTGCGCTAAAGTGCCCATTCAGGTCACAAGTCATGATTTGGAATGGAGATCAGTTAATGTAAGAGTATGTGGGGGCCAGCTGCATCGGTAAAAAAAAAATTAAGCAAAATCACACTGACCTACAATAGTTATAATTTTATTTTCAGTGACATAATAGACAAAAAAAAGTCCACAGTTCCGTGGGATATGAGTAATTGTGTCTTCTTTGGCTGCTCAATGCGCTAAGGTGATTTGTGCTCAGTGCTTTGTAAAACAAATCGCCTTTGTGCCAGTATATTAGCTGTGTCTTTGTAAATCTCTTATTAATATGTTTATTTAGTCAGTGTTTAAATTCTCTTTATTGTTTGTTTTAAATCTATTTGGCTTTGTTTTATAGCCTCTCCTTCCCTATTCCTCAAAAGGTTCTGGCTTTTGCCGGGCCACAGTTGTAAATAAGAATATGCTCTTCATCTGTCCTGCCTGGTTAACACTCACTCAATCACTCACTCACTCACTCACTCACTCACTCATCTTCTAGCACTTTATCCTCCATGTGTGGGTCACGGGGGGGGGGGCACAGCTGACACTGTGGACAGGTGACCAGTCCACTGCAGGGCCACATAGAGACAGACAACCACCCACACTGTTAATTTAGAGTGTCCAATTAACCTTTTGGACTGTGGGAGGAAACCAGAGAACCCAAGGAAAACTCTCACACACACGGGGAGAGCATGCAACATGCAAGCTCCATGTAGAAAGGCCCTTGTTTCAAAGGCAAGAGAGCCAATCACTACACCAACCGTGTGGCCCCTGCCTGGTTAAATAGAGGTTAAATAGAATAAAATAAAAATCAAGAATAAACCAAGGCTTTCTTGCATATCTTCAAAGCCAGAACACTTTAAAAGATGACAAACATTGCTACAAAACACAGCTTGAAATTGCTTAATCAAATATTAATGTGTGGAGGCCCATATATAACCATTTTATACAGGCTTGCTCCACGCTGGTTCCGGTTCTCAAACCTCTCCCTCCCATCCACATAAAGCACGATGCGAGGAAACAAATGACTTAAGAGGACGAGGGGGGGGGGAGAAACATCACGGTCTGTCTGCGACCAGAGCCTTAGGCTTCACACACACACACACACTCAGAACAAGGTCAATAAAAGCTATCTTGAAGCTTGATTTACACACAGGATCCCACCAAATCCCCAGTGTAACCCTCCGTCTTTTAATCACTTTATACTTTTTTTTTGTTTATTAAAAAGAAGCGGTTTTTGAGGAAACAAGCACAATCAAGCGATCCGCTGCTGTGTTTGGACTGTACGTCATAGTTCATTTGTAGTTCTTAACATATTAAGGGTGTTTTGTTTTTTTATTCACTTTTTGACCCTTCAACAATGTTATCTCTCTCTCCTACGGTGTCATTACAATTACGTACACATTGTTGATTATGTACATTGTCAATCAAGCATCAGGTGATGACATCAGTTAGAGTTTTTTAGGACAGACAATAGTTACTTTCCTTGTGGTGGCAACACTGGATGAGTGGAAAATAGAGAATTATGGAGAAAAAAAGAATATGTCGTCTGCTTCCCACTTTGGTTCCTCTTAAACTGATGAGAACACGGGCTGGTTCACCAGAAAGCACCAAGGTTCTGAGACTCCGTGACAGAGGCAGACCCAGAACCATGTTTGTCAGACAGCACTAATAGAGGTCCACACTTTGGACATGCCTGCCTAAAGTACTGTATATTAGTGGTGCCTGGGCCACCAATGCGCAGTAGGTGCCCTTTAGTAATTGCCCTTCCAAATGTCCGTGCATGCCACTGGTAACTCATTTAAATCACTTTATTAGGACCAGGATTCTTGAGTGTCATAAAACCTTCCAAAATAACAATATGACATATATATATGTAGAGTTTTGGGGGGGTTTATGACTGGATCATCTGGCTGTGTGAAAGTCTCTGCTATTATGCATTAAGTTAAAATAAGCAGCAGAGTGACTGTCAGTGTGGAAAACCGTGTCGGTCAGTGTTTATGATGCAGAGGGGCGTGTGGACACGGAGAGGCGTGTACTGTGCATGTGTGAGCCTGCCTCTCTAATAAATTGAAGTCAGTGTGGAGTGAGGAGCAGACAGACACGGAGAACTAGACATCACAACAACTCAAAGTCTGGATTTGGGGGGCACACACACACACACACACACACACTGCAGCTGCCAACTCACTCTTCCACGCGTCCCACAGAGAGATACAGGGGGAAATTAAAGAGCGAGAGCAGGGCAGAGTCAGGATGAAGCTGGCCATTCTGTTTTTGTTTGTTCTTCATGTGGCCTTCATCAGTGCCGCCCTCTTCGCCCGCAGTGGACTTCAAAGTGCTTACAACAGTTTACCAAGCAGCAGCAAAGGGGACCAAGGCATTGATGACACAGGTGGGTTTTCCAGTGTATCACTCACTTAATAAAACTTAATAAAACAGGTGATCTGTATTATCATTAGTAAGACTTATACATCCTTTTTTTCCTGAACCTCACTGTGCATGCATTCAGGTCTCTATGATATTATTTTAATCACGAGGGTATAATGAAATTAATTCATGGCAATGCAAATTTGCATTTACTGCAGCATGCTGCCAAGTTTTACTTTCATTGTTACTAAGCGTACTAAGTGTCAGGAGGGAAACCTTGCCAAAACACCCCGAACTTTTTTGCTAAATTAAAATAACACATAAAACACCTGCAGTTTTCATCTGCACCACATTTTAGCCTAAATGTAATCATTTCCAAATGCATCATAGGTTCAAGATTTAAAGTGCAGTGTGTTCTGTTACTCCCCCTCCTTAATACAAACCCTATTTGAAACCTGGGAAACCTTAATGCTGTGTAGGCTTTGAGATGTTTCTATGCAATTGTGCAAAGTAGAATGAAAAGAAAAAAATTAAACGTTTCGACGAGTGTCTGAAAAGGAGGGATGCCGTCTGAAAATGAAGTATTTCATCTGTAAAGTTTGCTGATACTGTATGAGGTTCCACTCTATTAAAAAAAACAAATTCAATGTACTTGCTGTACATTATGTACACTCCATTGCATGACTTTGGGTGGGGTTGTGATGTAGTAGTTAATGAATAATGAAATTATATATATGTGTGTGTGCCCATGTAAATAGCAGCAAAATGTGGTATCTATTGCTTCTTTTTTTGACAAGTCTTTATACTGGAGTCATGTATTGTAAAATGGGATAGTAGTAGTAAGGCTGGGGGAGTCATGGTATTTACACTCATCTTTGACCTCTCAGGTCCTGACATGGCTTTCTGTGCGGAGTTTCATGAGAAAATTAATAGATTCATGAGTCCTTTAAACATCCCACAGCCCCACTTCAAATACCCGATGTTATGAACTACTGACGTTTGGCCCTCAGAGCTAAATTTCATCATTCTTGCAATTCTTTGTATGTTTACCCTACATCAACTGCTTATTACCAGGAAGCCAAGAGTAGGGCAAGTATTATATCACTTTGTCTGTGTGTGTGCGTGTGTGTGTGTGTGTGTGTCCTAGTCAGGACCAGTTGTCTTTATTAAGACCAAAACATCATTATAATGAGGCGGAACCAGGGAGTTTAGGGTTAATGTTTGAATTATGGTCAGGTTAAGGTCAAGGATAATGGAATGAAAGTGTCCCTAAGATGTGCAATCCTGTGTGTGTCTGTCTGTGTCCGTGTCGACTGACGACCACCAGGATGGTCTTAAAGACCCCGAGGTAGAAGCAGGTGTTAATCTCTCTCTGTCTGGCTTTTTTTTTTTTTTTTTCTGCACAGATGTTTGATGTAAAAGACTGGAATTCTGTTATGACTGACAGTGGCAAATCGAGAAAAGCATTTAGCTGATGAGCTTCAGCTGTCCTTGCTTGAATATGTGAACTTTTTTTTTTTTTTTTTTTACAACATAGCTCGAGCTGTACAGAGAAGATTGCTGGTACTGCTCAAGTGCAAACAGTCGGACCAAGAAAGTGGTAGTCGTTAAAGTACAATTGGAATGTAAACATTCCGAAACCTTGATTAGGCATATTATACGTCATAAACAATATTAGAGCTGTTCCCTGATATTGGTGTATTTGCGTTCAGTTTTTTTGTATTATCAGAAATGCAACTGTTATATTACTCCATTTAAGATTTTTATTTTGAAAATTGTATTCTAGTTTTGTTGTTTTGTTTTTTTTAAGTTTACACTCTGCCGTATATTTATCCTGTGTTGACCAAACAATTTTCTGTTTCTGTGTGGTACCAATGCTGGTCTGTTTTTTACTGGGTTCAGGAAGTTTGCAAGCTTGTAAAACTCATACTTATCAAACAAAACCTCTGTTCAGCTTGACAGACCTTCCCGTGTGTGCTTCACGGTAACCTGTTTTGTTTTTTGTGTTTATGTTCATTAGTGAGTGGCTCTGTTGAGATGCAGGTAGAACACCATTTCTGGGGTGTTGTTCCATTTTCCATTTTTACTGTGTCGTCATTGTCTGTTGATTTATTGTACTTTTGTCTCTGAAAAGTTTCCTTTAGTCTTTTAAAAGGCGCTCAGAAATAAAATGTGTTATTATTATTATTACTATTATTATTATTATTATTATTATTACACCAAAAAGCACCTTTGGTGATGCAAACTGCAGCATCTCATGTTCATTCTCTCCGTGTTACTTTAGCCGTGTTTCCATCTCGTGAAACGGTTCAGTGTGGTACAGTACGGTACTTATTTCTTTGCGTTTCCATTAGGAATAGTACCAAAATAACCAGCTTCTACCGCTCCATTTTTTTGGCACCCTTCCCTTTGGGAAACCAGAGTAAAATGGTACCGTAAGGGTGGAGCTAGATTGGTTCCACTTACAGCAGTCTTGTTGGGCAACAGAAAAAAATGTCAGTCCCTTACATCCGGTGTTTCTTCAACACCTGTAGTCTCTTCTCATACAAAGCTTGACTTGCTGTTGAGACACACGGCCACAAACCTGTCTATCTTTTAGTATTTTTCAGTAGTTTATTTATTTTATATATCTAATCTCTAATGTACAGCACTTAATGCTTCAGCCGTTGTTGTTTTTAAAGTGCTTTATAAATAAAGTTGGATTGGACGTTGGATTGGAAACTGAGAAGGAAAAAAAGAGCTGCTGAATGTCTTCCATTTCCATCTGTTGCGTCGCATTCAATGTCACCGTTCATTGTACGGTTAGGGTTAGGGTTAGGGTTAGGGTTAGGACATTGGGCACAGCCAGTCATATGTGTTGCACTTCATCTTCTTTCCTTTAAACGGGAATTTATGAAATTGATACCAATTCAAGTAAAAATTAGTGATTTTTTTTCCCATAAAATTTAATTGAACTGGAATATTGGCATAATGTGATTTCTTTGGCTGGTGATTGCAGTTTCACATCTTTCCTCAGCTTGTACTCACACAACGAAGCAAAGCAAAGCAATAGAACCACAGTGGAGTTCGGCAACATGCAGCAGCTCCCCATTCAAAGTGAATGAGCAAGTTCTGAGTGCTCTGTTGTTGTTGGCTCTCCTGTGGCAGTTGGCTTTGTCTTGTAGGTGTTTTCCAACAGAGAAGGGCTTCACATGGTCCCACACAGATCAAGCATATTAATGATAAATGAATTATGATTGCACTCCTTTTATATACAAATCTGGGTGTGTTGCAGCCTAACAAACAGTCATTACAAGCTGAAACTTGTCACTGTATTGAATGCCATAAAAACAGCCTTAATAGGTATCACACAAAGAAAGAAACCAAGATAGAAAAAAAACATCTTAATTAAGGTTGGAATGTAACACTGGGGCTTGTAAAATTTTTAGAAAAATATTAAGAAGAATGAAGAAGAATGATTTATCGTTCGCTTCAGTTCAATTCCCATCCATAAACAACTGTTTTAACAAGTCATCTTGTGTCATAAACTTGTATAGAAAGAAACCACCAAGGAAACTTCTAATACCAGGTATCAACACTGAATTTTGTGCCGCTTATCAATTCTAGTAACATTTTGCAGCAAGTCTGAAGGAAATTGATGTGTAATTGGTCTATCTGTAATCAATCCATCATTACCATAAGCCCTTACAAATTACATCACAGAGCTATGCAAAACAAAATGTATCTAAACTTTTTTATTTAAAGATGGAGTTCTTCAAACATCTGGGGATCCCCCCCTCCCAGTACAAGATATCCCACTCTCACTTTTACAAATATCTCCAGGAGAGGTATTTCAGTTATTTCAGAGCATGAAAGCCAATCACTTGAAGACCTAACCCTGAGAAAGTCACAAGGGTTGTTCTATGGTCTTAAACTGGAATACAATAGTGATAAATGTTATATGTCCTGGGAAGCACACCTTCCATATGAGTCAATAAAAATATACAGTATATACAGGTATGTGTGCATTATAAGTCAGATAATTGCCTGAAGCTGCTATGTTAATTAATGATTTCTCATGATGTGTGATAAATTAAATTTAAAAAAAAAGATGTATAACCTGAAGGGAAAATTTGGAGTTAAAAAAAATAAAGTCAAAGCATTGTGTGAATTTTTGTTCTACTTTTTTCTATTTTTTTGTACTCCAACTGAGTTACACACGCTGCTTGTAGGTTTTTTTGTTTTGTTTTGTTTTGGGACTGAAGGTGTGGATGGGTCTGACAACTTTTTTTTCTACCTCTTCTTTTGGCTTCTCCCTTTAGGGGTCGCCACAGTGGATCATCTGCCTCCATCTTGTCCTAACCCTTGTGTCCTCTGCTGTTACACCAACTGTCCTCATGTCATTCATAGCGCCCATGAACCTTCTCTGTGGTCTTCCTCTTTTTCCTTCTGTGCGGCAGCTCTGTCTTTAAAACCCTTTGTCCACTATAATCACTATCCCTCTTCTGTATGTGACCAAACCATCTCAACCTTGCCTCCCTCACTTTATTTCCAAACCACTGAACCTGAGCTGTACCTTGAATATGCTCATTTATAATCCTGTCCATTCTGGTCACTGTCTTTTAGACAGTTCCACTGTCTCAAGCCATACCTCATAGCAGGTCTCACTTCCCCTTTTGCTGCTGGTCTTCTGTCACACATCACCCCTGATACTCATCTTCCCCCCACTCCACCCTGCCTGCACTCTCTTCTTCATCTCTCTTTTGCGCCGTCCATTGTTTTGGATGCTTGATCCCAGGTATTTAAACCCATCTGCTTTCGCTACCTCTACTCCTTGCATCATATGGACCACCTGTCACCCAGCCAGGAGGTCCATATGGGCCCCATAAGGGTTATATTAGGGGCTGATAATATGGGCTTTGCCTGGTGGCTCAACCAGGTTTTGCCCACTTCAAGCTCATGCCCCCCCCCTCTCTTTGAAGGTTACCTGGGTAGTAATTAGGGCATGGGTTGAAAGTGGAATCTATGTACAGTACGTTGTTGTGGCCACCATGGAAACAACAGACAAACCCTTTTGGAACCCATATTGTAACCCTTATGGGGCCCACATGGACATGCTGGCTGGGCTCATGTCATTCATACGCAGGTATTCTGTCTTGCTTCTACTAACCCTCATTTCTCTTCTCTCCAGTCCATACCTTCACCTCTTTCACCTTCCCCCCTACTCTCACTATAGATTTGTTATGTAATCCCACCTCCCAGAACCCATCCATCACTCTAGTTGCACTTCACCAGTGTCTCACTGTGCTCATACATGTCCTACACCACCCTCACATACTTCTGTGCCACTGCAGACTTCCTCATAAAGTACCACAGTTCCTCTCTTGGCACCCGGTCTTAAGCTTTCTCTAGATCCACAAAGACAGTGCAACTCCTTTACCATCTCTCTCGTTGCCACACGCCCAGACTCCCAGTACACCTTTCTGCTGTTGATGTCTATCTGACATCTATCTACATACAGTATGTCTTTGTGCATGGTTTTATCATTAAGCTAAAGAAAGTGTATCTGTGAATGTCTGTAATGGATATTTATACTTTCCTCTGAAGATCAAGGACATTAAAATAATCCTCATAAAAAAAAAGATACAGTCGAAATTTTCCCAAAGGGGGTCATGTGACACAAATTTCCAGCTACAGTATGTATGACATGCAGCCCCTCACTTGAGCCTCTGACAGAGACTTTTTTCTGAGTGGTCAAACATCTGGAGGCCATGTATGTACTGTATGAGAAATTGTAATGTGCAAGGTTTGGGGAGGTTGAGGATCTTGTGAAAGCAATAACATGTGAAACGAAAAAAAAAACATATATATACATTTGTAAAATTCCTCTGCACATGCTAGAGACAGAACCTGATCCAGAATGTGAGAATAGACTGTGTTAACAGTTGTAGCCTCAAAGCTTAGATTACATGTTTGTGGTCTGCATTAACATTCACTGTGTGACATTTCTATTATTATTCTATCTACATGGCTACTCACCGAGTATCCACAGAGAATAAGGTCATAGTATTTCAGCCAAACCATTGACACTAAAGCAAAAGTGGAGTATCCTATTCCCAAAAGGTAATGAAAACAAAACAGTCTCATCCTGAAACTGCCATGACTCTGGGAACATGGCTCAAGAAACTTCTCTCTCAGTTGTCTGTTTCAAGTGTTCATATGATTTTTATTTTTATTTTGACAATTTTATAACCTGATCCTGTAACATTCGGTCAACTTTGCTCGTCCCAGACCGTTTGGCCAACAAGGGCCACAACAGCTATCCACCATCTTCACTTTTTTAGTGACGAGATGAGTTACAAACAGTATGTGTCTGTGTATTTGAATTATGCCAAAATGGCATTATTTTTTACATACATTTTAAAGACTCATTTTTAAACCTCGGCCCTGCATTTGAGTCCTGTGTTTGCTGAGCAGAAAAAGAGAAGGAACACAATGGAACAGAGAAAATTAATAACATACTGTTGTTTAGGGCACACTGACTAATATACACAAGGGAAGGCAGGGATAATTAAACACAGGGTTGGGCAGAAAATCACAAAAGAGGGAAAATAGGACAAATACAAGAATTAAAAGGTCAGCCTGTGACCAAGAGGGAAAGGAATTGGGTTTGTAACCACAGGGTTGCTGGTTGAAATCACAGGACAGGTCAAGGCCTGTGGTGTGCCCGAGCAAGGCACCAGTTCCCCATTGTCAGGGCCCCCTGGACTCAAATTCAGCTTAGGGTGCCATAAAGCCTCGGGTCAGCGCTGGCAGCAGGTGAACATTTGTGTATTAAGTTCAAACAAGTTCAGAAAATAGTTTCGACATGATTAGGCTACACCATTTGGGGCCCTGTATTACTGTCAGGTTTTACAAGTGTTCATAGTTGTCATATACTTTTTCTCTTTAATGTGACAGTTTTACCTATGTCAAGATTTATTGCTTTGTGACGTAAGCAAAGATAAAAACTGTCATTCAGGTACATGGAAAAGTGGTTTCATACTTTTGGACAGCACCGTTATGTGCTGCAATTATCTGCCATCAAAACATTTTAAGGTTTAATTAGAAGCCCAGAAATGTTGAGTGACATAACATGATGTGGAAGAGGGACGCCCTCTGCTACACACTGCACAGCATCATATCATGTATACAAGAATATTATTAATTAAGTTAAGCAAATGAATTTTGTTTTGATTTTTTTTAAAAAAAAAAAAAAAAAAAGGAGAAAAATACAATATGACAAGAAACCTAAACATGTTTTTCTGTGTGTAAGTGTAGGTGCATATATGTGTGTGTGTGTGTGTGTGTGTGTGTATAGAGTGGATGTTAGGATGTCAGGATAATTATTAGTCTTGTTCACTGGCTTGTCCCTCAGGTTGTGACATGCAGGACATACATTGTTGCCCTTCGCTGTCATCCAACCCTGTGAAGTTCAAGCTGGACCAACAGCATTTCTCAGATTGCACTACAGTCAGTCACACCAAAGATCTGGATGTATGTCGCACGCAAAAATGCTTGTAGTGCCCTATAGGAGGGGTTTTCTCGGGACAGCTCCGATCCTTGACTCCTTGACGAGCAAGTTGCTTAAACTGGAAGCAACAGTTGAAGGACTGCCGCTCTTCAATGGCCGCCCTGTTGCACGTATACAAGCGCTTTTAGATGTCACTTCTGTGTCTTCATTGCGTTAAGCCCTCTTCTAGCACGCCGTGGCTTTTTGCTGACATTCTGAAGATTGAATCAAACCAAAATTGAATCCTTTCCAGACGTGTCTGCAGAGCAAAATCAAATCACTGGCAGACTCAGTTGGGTGTTAAAATGAAAAGTGTCTTTATCTCTACCTCATCTTGTCATGCAGTGACCACAGACTTATTCCTTCCTTAGTAGCCAGGACTGTGTTATATTGTCCTTTCTGGATGTTAAAACCAGGGTCTGTTCTGGTCTGTTCTGGTCTCTCTCTATGTGTGACAGTTAAGAGAGACTGTTTTCAATAGATTTTTAAAGCTATAAATTTGACGTTATATTATAAATTTTAGCTTGTTATTTATTTATTTACGTTATTTACACCAAACCACCAAGTCACAAAATCACAAAAGTGGCCAAGTAGTCATTTGCACTTTCATATTCAAAGTGAAGCCCTTAGTGTGGTGATACTTAAAAAAAATAATAATAATAATACTTACTTACAAAAAATACTAAAAAAAAATACTTAAAAAAGTTTAATAGCATTTGTTTTGAAAAGTTGTGCAAATGTGCACTATATATGCAGATGTTAATACAGAACTACAAAATAAAATAAATAAATGGTCCCTTACCTTCAAAAGAATGACAGCTTTTCTATGGATTTAAGTGTCCGAAAAATTTTCCGCTAAAGTACACTGCTCAAAAAAAAAAAAAAAAAAAAAAAAAAGATGCAACACCAGTCTTTTCATCTTGCAACATTTTAACACAGAAATGCTACATATTATATGGACCTTTAAGCCCAGACTCCAGCTGGTGTCCCACTGGAACATTTGAGTATAACAGTTTCTTAAAATTGCTTAACACCAACATTCCCAAGACGCTGATCCATCTTAATTAATACTCCTTGTGTTATTTAATACACACTGTTGGAATACATCTGTCATGGTACAGTACATTAAGATTAATGATGAAGCCTGATGAAGAGTCGCAAGGCCCCCCGGTAAACTTTCCTGCAGAACTCACTGCCTGTGGGTAAATTCATTATCTTGTCAGGGTCTTACACACAGAGACTCATGCAGGCCCCTTTTTTTCCTCTCTTTTGTTGGGGGGGGCAGCAAGAATGAAACACCTGTGGTGCCAGATGAAGTGATATATATGTACTTTAAATTGCTTTTTGCTGTTATCTTGTGTCCATGCAATAATCCTCCCATGAGGATTTATTTCATAGGGAATGTTATTGCTACATACTGCATAGTCAGGGGGCCAAAAGTGATAATGTAACTTATGTTGACACTTCAGGGTAAAAGCTGACAACCTATACAGTGTTAATATTTGACCCCTTAAAATGTATTCTAGCCAGGTTGTCAGCTAAGAAAATGATTTTTTTTGTGTGTGTGTGCGTTTCATGACTGCAGTCTTAAAAGTCGTAAAACCTTCTTTTTTTTTATTCTCCTGAACCTTCTCCTGTGGGTTTTATATTTGCAATATAATATAATATAACAGACATGAGCTTCAAAAAATTATTAATTCAAATATATCAAAGGAGCATTGCACCATAGGGGGCGCTGTTTTGTCAGCACAGCTGTGGCATGAGGCATGAAGCAACAGGTCCAATGAAGATTATCCCAGCAGGTGTGCACAGTCTGAGTAATGTATTTCACGGAATAGATGAACTTTTTCTATGCGTCTACACACAAAGACCTGAGCCAGAGGGAGCTGAGATATAAATTAATAAAGAGACATAAATTGGCAAACATGTTTTTATTTGTCAAAATGACTACAACAAAATAAACAGCTAAGAAAACCATCTGGACAGAGAAATCGACAAGGTAAAATGGCACAAAACGTGCTGTGCTGCTTTTCCCAATGTTGCTTACTGTACATTTCTCATCTTAACAAGAGCTTTGAAAGTTCAAAGAACTCACTGGAACCTGCAAGCAACGTCTGACCCCGCACCACTAGACATTAGTATATCCAGTCACTTGGGAAAAATGTATTTATTGTCAGAAAGATACACATGGGGACAAACCTTGCAACACCTGGTACAGGACGTTCTTCAGGAAGTATCAGGGCACTTCATCAGGAGGAAATAAACCATATTCCATTTTTTTCCACAATAAGGCATATGCACTTTGAGCATGGCTCGCCAGAGGTGAAATATACTGCACCACTCAATAGCAATGGTTCCAAAGGACTGTTCTTCAAAAAGCAAGCCTTAAAAAAACACACACACATGCACAAAAAATATATACTGTAAGTCAAACAAAGACTATGGCTGTTCCCATCACATCTTCTCATTTTTTTCTCTGAGAAATATGCCGGAAGTTTTGTTAAATCTGGTGTGTCTGGTCTTGTATAGATTTACATCCATTATTTCTATAATTTGTCAGGGACATAGTTGTTGTGGAAAATGTTGTGGAACCACTGTTAATAACTACTTCCAGTTAGTAGTTGGAGCCTGTTTTGAATCACTCTTCATGTTGTCATATTTCTATCCTGCCTAACGTCATCCAGTTTCAGCCCTTCATCTGTCGGCTTCCCTCCAGTTGTCTCCGCTCACACATCGAGGAGTGCAACAGAAACAAACGCCCAACAAAGCTGGTTCCCATTGTCAGGCGACAGAACAAGTCTGTAACAGTGACTGAAACACAGATCATGAAAGCAACATGTTCACCATCCTGTCACATGTTACGAATGTAACAAGGGAAATACTGATTTTTGAAGCCCAGCATCATCCGACAGAGACAAAATATAAGAGTAAATGTAAGCTCCAAATCCAGTTTGATACTCTGCCTGAAAAGAGCTGAGAGAAAATCTGATTTGCCCGCAGTCTGAACATAACCTTAGTCTGAGTTAATAGTTTCATCTCAATGCATTCTTGATGCTGTTTCAACAGAGACTTTAATCTACGGCAGACAGAGGCCACTGTTTGCTCGGAGAGGACAGTATGAGCGACAGAGTGTGCCGGTAAGCTGGAGATCTGTGCTTAATCCATCTGTTGTTGTTTTTTTTTTTCATTTTAAGGAGCTTTACATTTGTGACAAATCAGACGGATAAGTTCATGTTGCCTCTTTATTTTCTTCCCAATCAGCAGAAGTCCAGAGTGGGTCATGCTTCTCAAATGATCCGTCCTCCGCCTTCTAAAGTGACTCCCAAACCTGTGAAGCCCATGTGCTCTCAGCCTGCACAAAGCTGTTTACCACTGTCCGGCTGCTGTGACCCACATACCATGTGCCACTGTCGCTTCTTCAACGCAATCTGCTTCTGCCGTAAAATAAACTCGCAACACGAGAAGAAATCATAAGAAAATGAAAGTGTAAGTAGACTGGGAGAGTTTGGCTTTTTTGGTGAGGGGGGAAAGGCAGATGATGCTCTCTACCTTTGGACTGGAAAAACAAACTTTTGCTTATTACTGTGTTATTGGCAAAGTCAGTGTTAAGTATGCATAAACCAGTGATATGAAAGTGTGTAAGTGGACAAGGTTTCTGAGCTTACAAGTAAATTTTAGAGTTTCATTGCTTTGGTTAATGTATACTTTTGCTTCAGTTTGATGTATGAAGTGAATGTGAAAAGATGGATGTAATGTTTGTATTAAGTCATGTGCATGTACATGTACATTCTTGAGTATTCATGAATTTAATTCATGAAAGGTGTTACGCTTTGGCCATGGTCCCGGAAAAAACGTCATTTTGCTTTTAAATGGTGTTTCAAAGGACCAGTCAATCGGATTCTGGACGATCAGTTAGCGGAAGTGTAATATCATATTCGTAAATATGTTTTCATTCGTGCATAATCACCTGAAACATTAGAATGAACCCTTTATATCTGCGGTTAATTCCACCATGTTGTATAATGTTACTAAAATGGCCCATAATGGACAGACAAAACACTGACTTAAGAGAGGAACTTTTACATTTTTTTTATGTTTGATGAAAGCCACTTTAGGTTCTCCTACGTGTTTGGAAGAGGAAGTTGAGTTGAAGTGTTTACAACAAACATTAAGGTAAGGCAGCAGGATTATTTGTGTTTCCCCACCAGAAAATAAAAGAGGGGGCCAAGCTTCGATTGGCTTTTCCAACTTACCAATATCAACATTAGCGAATAATAAATTTGGCAGCTCTGTGAGATTGACATAATATCATTGGCATCATTTGTTTTGGATGATGTCAGTACTGTAAAATTTGCATCTTTATGTAACCTCAGAGTGTGGGAAATTCACTTTGTTTTTGGTGTGGACACATGCTTTGGGCTATTTTCTACCCTCTGTCACGTTCAGTTTGAATAAGCTTAAGGGTGAGAATTATCAATTGGTTGCAATCTCCAACTTCTCCTCTAGATGCCGTTAAAATCCTACACAGTGAGCCTGTGATTGTACTGTGTGTGTCTATGTGTAATCATTCATGTGAGATGACCAGAGATGAAACAGGTTGGCTAGATCTTCAGTAGTTATCTATGGGCAAGTACACTTGCTTGAGTTAAGTTGAAGATGTTTCATTTTTCACCCAAGAGGCTTCTTCAGGTCTTCACACTTGGAAAGTCCAGATATTTTGCCTCTGAAGAACTGAATTGGACGAAAAGTGAAACGTCTCCAACTCAACTCAAACAAGTCCATTTGACCACAGCTCACTACTGCACATGATTATGACCGGGATGACTGAGAAACTTCCCAGACATGATGACTTTACCGATGATTCACATTATTACCTCAAGTTATAAAGATTTAAGACAGTTTGGGAATAAGGACCATTGAGCCACTTAATCTTCCACATCATTTTTGGACACAAATGTAGTCTTTGCTCTGTGTTTTTTGAAACACAGGCTAAATATCAGGTTAATTCTTGGAATGTGCGTTGAAAGTGCACTTTTGCAGCAGTTTGTTGCAATATCACATTTATCGCTCTACTGGCTGTAATTGACAATGTACAGTTGGTAGTCTGTGGTTATTCCTGTCTGTGGAGTTTAATCAGAATTGGAGCGTCAACTTTATAATGGCAATTATCATTTCCTTTTTCTGTTAAAAATGTTATTTATTTATTATTAAGTTTGAACGGGCCAACTTATCACACAATATGGTCTGTAGATTTCGAAAAAAAATAATTTAAAAAAATAATGTTTATTTATACTGAAAAGTGTTGCAGAGAAAAAAATACTTTATGGCATTCAGACACACAGAACATATATTTGTTGTAATGCCACCTTGAGGCCATTTTCTCTGCTCATTTATGTTCACATTTATTACATTTTTTTATCAAAGCAATATTTCAAGAAAAGTTAGAAAAAGTATCTGAACTTTTCTCATCATTTGCCAATGAAAAGCAAGTATTGCTGCTAGTGCCTCCTAGTGGTCTATTTGAATGAAATGTTGCTGTGTTTAAATTTAGATGAGGAATACTTCATGGCTTGTATTATAGAGATGGAGAGGCAGTTTAAATCTTCTCTACCAAATGAGGATGTTTGACCTCAAGTTTTGGCTCAGTGATTGGCAAAGGCTCATGAGAATATGAGAATATGAAGGCTTTCAGGAAACTGGAGAAAAAAAATGTTGCAAAATGTGATATTTTAGTGCAATAATGTGAAGGATAAAACAGTCCGATTTTTTTTTAAATTTGTGCATCATGTGATTTTGCTGGAAGTTAAGTGAGAAAAGGGGGAATCAGAGGATTCTTGCAACCTACACATCAAAACTCAGACACACTCAAACGCACACAGTACAACCCCATGAACAGAGACAGTCGCACTGCATTATTTGTCCAAGTCAACAGCCTGTTTTTTTGTTTTTTTTTCAACTTGTATCCACTGCCACATAAAAGCAAATGGTACGTTCATCTCCGAATTATCTCAAGCTGTATCAGTGAATAGTGTAATTGACAGTGATGGAATCTTCGTAGCACTTCGCCGTAGTAAGGACCATCCTCTCCACCATGTTCTTTTATTATAATCTGTAAATAAATAGTGTGAAACATCAGTCATTTCTGCGTGTCTGTCTAGCTTATTATTATGTTTCATTTGCATTCCTGGGTGCCCCCATATGACACCGCCCCCATTCGCTCACATGTCATTACCTCATCAACGGCTTGTAAATTTTTATGCACATCTTACGATCTCCTTTCACTGATACTGACCTTCTGACACACTCAAATGACCTTTGTCTGGCAACACTGGATCCAGTTTCCACAGCCACACCCGGAGCCGGATTGTTGATGCTAATAAAGCTCCATAACGCTCTAAAATTAACTTGTTTTCCTCACCATTGAGCAGTTTGTAATCACTGTCTCAGTGACACAGATAAACACACTACCAGACAAATGTTTGGACACACCTTCTCATTTAATGTTTTTTTCTTGATTTTTATTGTAGATTCTCACTGAAGGCATCAAAACTATGAATGAACACATGTGGAATTATGTAGTAAACAAAAAAGTGTGAACTAACTCTAAATATGTTTTTTTTTATCTTAGATTCCTCAAAGTAGCCACCCTTTGCTTTGTTGACAGCACTGCAAACCCTTGGCCTTCTCTCAGTGAGCTTCATGATGTAGTCACCTGAAATGGTTGCCACTTCACAGCTGTGCCTTGTCAGGGTTCATTTGTAGAATTTCCTGCCTTATTAATGGGGTTGGGACCATCAGTTGTGTTGTGCAGAAGTCAGGTTGGTACACAGCTGACAGCCCTGCTTGACAACTGTTAGAATTCATATTATGGCAAGAACCAATCAGCTAATGGCAAGAACCAATCAGCTAAGCCATTTGCCAATCCACTCCAATTTTCAGTTTTGACACATTCAAAAACACATTGAATGTGTCAAAAGTTTGTGTCAAACTTTTGACTACATACACACCAACCCGCTCAACGCTGAACTGTGTTGAAGAACTCTGAACTGGGATAAAGAGCTTTGAGCAGTGATGAAGAAGGATGAGAAGAGGAGGAGACTGAGATAAACTGTAAGATGAGGAAGCACGGCCGAGAGGGAACTGTGGATTAGACTCCAGTAGGATTAAAAATGAGGACAACTTTGATCTGTGTTCAAGAACTTTCAATTGTGATTACGGATTTCAAAATGCAGTTAATTATTGGAAATTACTGGAAGAAGAAGAAGAAGACAGATAATTTCAGATATCATTGGTCTTGGCAATCTAGTGAAGGACCGTGCATGCTGTTAAGCAAGTCCGCTACATAATCTCATAAATTTAAGTTGCAAGAAGAGCAGGCTTATGGACCGTTAACCAAAATCAATCAATTCTCTTCATTTGCAGAATGAATAAGTTGCCAGATCACCTTATAGTTTGTGTGGGATCAGACATCCCTTCTGTCGATGATGACTGGAAATAACAATGTCAAATATAGTATGTTGAATAGAATGTGTATGCAACAGTTATAAAAGTGTAAAGTTACACTTTTATCCTTGTTTTTGTGTTCATTCATTTCTCTGTCTGGGTATGTGACCAGTAAAAAGCTTAAAAAAAACTAACTGGCCTCCATTAAAAGTGTAGTTTGGTTCCAGTTTGTTGTAAATCAAACCAACTCTCTCCAAAATATTACCAGAAGTTTGTCCAACGAACCACTGTCAAAAACAATCTTATATACAAAGCAGATTCTAAGGGAAATTCTGCAAATTTTCTGCTGCTGTTGCATCATGGTGTCGTGTGTTGATTTGTAACCTGTGGGACTTCATTGAAGAAGAAACATTGAAGGAAGTGAAAGTGCTAAATGCAAATGTTTTTTTTTTTTGGCAATGCTGAGTCATCAATTCCCAACTATTGTTTTCTGTTTTTCTTAATTAGAAGGAAGTGCTGAGCCAGCAGCCTTCGCTAATTTGGCCTACATTTTTCAGCCAATTTCAACATGCGATTCGTCAAAACGTTCAAGACATTCTTGTTCATAGTCAAGAGTTTGTGTGAGTGTTACACCTTTTGAAACAAGCGGTCAGCTTTTTCTGCAATTGTTCTCCCATAGGCAATGAATGGAGAGGGCAGATGACGGTGTGAGTAGTAGTGCTGAAGCATTGAATGATTATTGCAGCAGGCTGGGATGGTTAAATTCTATTTTCCCGCAGTTTTGACAGCATTTCATTTGTGTTAGGTTCAAGGTTCACTTTATTGTCATTCATCATCGAGAAAGAAAATTGTCAGCAGAAATAAATACAACACATACAATAAACACTTCACCAGTATTAAGAGTTAAAAAATACCGAGCTAAACATATACTGTACAATCTATCAACTGTCTTCATTTTACTGTATAAGTGTGTGCGTTTTACCTGGTATTCCTGATGTTGTGGGGACAAATATCTGTTTACACAGTCACAGTATGAGGATTAAAGTGAGGCTGAGGTTATGGTTGGTAAAGGTTAGGGTCAGGATTAAAGTTAGGGCACTAGTAATTATGGTTAAGGTTAGAGTAAAGCTGAATGTAAATGAATGTAAGTCAATGCAATGTCCTCTGAAGTCTGAAGAGACCAGTGTGTGTGCGCATGTAAGATATTACGATACCTAGAGTTTAAAGCAGGTGCTGCAATCAACCTATGGCCCTAGAGGCTGTATAGGCTCTGATTATTCCTCTCAGCGATCAATCACCATTTGTCATGGAGCTCTGTAAAGCCTCTGCTGCCTCCAATGTTCCTTAACCATGCTGAAGCACTTCTATGATAATGCACATGCTGGGCCAACATTTGCAACCTTGTTCCACATGAGAATTTAATTTAAAGTTCACTGCCAGCTATGATTTAGTTTCCTCTCTTTTCCAAGCCTCCTTCACTGACACCACAGGTTTCACATGCTCCTCACAGGGTCTCTTTGAGACTTGCAAAACACCAAGAAGATGCACAACGGCCGCAAAGAAGAGCGGGTTTTAGTTCCTATGCTCCCTGCCTGTGGAACAAGCCACCAGAAAACCTGGAGTCTGATAAACCTGCCATTTAAATCAAACCTTAAAACACTGCTCTTTGCTGCAGCTAAACAAAAACGTGTATATTATGTTTTAAATACCTTTATTAATCATTTTTAAAAAATAACCAATTTCAATGTCATATGTTTGTATATTTTTATTACTTATTACTCCTGTTTGTGTCTTTCAAATGAAAATTTAAAGTTCTCTTAAAGTAAGCTATGTTAATGAATTTATATTTCTCTTTAAAGCAGTTTCCCTGTGTGCTATATATCAAAACATAATCAAACAGACATGACATACAATAATAATACAAAGGCACCCAACTAAATTACTTATATAATAATGTACAAAATGCATTATCACACCTGGAATCACATGTATATTAATTTACTCCTTCACATTTTGTTGTTATATATTATGTGTATGTCATTTCAAGTGTTGGTGTATACACTGGCATAAATATAGCAATTTATAAATACAGTGTAAAAGGGAAGTCAACTGATAATTAAAGAAGAAGTAGGATTAACTAAGCTTATGCTTCTTCCTACAGCCTTTTGGTTGTTTTTTTAATTGTATTATGTTCACATTTTCTAAATAAAGCCTAAACTTCATTCATATATGGGGGGGGGGGGAACATTAGAAGATGCACTCACGTACACACATTTACAGTTGTCTTAATGAGGAGGACATGCATGGGTACAACGCAATACTTAGCCCCTTACTCTAGCCCTGACCATCACAACTAAATACCTGACCCTAAAACCGAGTGTTTACCCTCAAAAAGCTCTTTAAAGTCGTGAGGGTGAGCCAGAATGTCTTCACAAGGATAAGTGTGGATCAAAATGTGTCCGTACTCTACAGCCTACTGACCTGTAAACACACAGACATTATGACAGTACAAAGATAAAATCACTTTATTATACCATATGAAGATGGATAACTTGGTAGCAGTTGTTTAAGTTTAGGTCTAAAAAAGGGTTAAAAATGACTCTTTTACAATGTTAAAGATTTCCTCAGGGCCAAAGTGTCTTCATGTGTGGATGACTCAAGACAAAGATAGAAGTGAATGAACTTCTGAACTGCCATAAGCACAGGTGTAACTGCAGTCTGAGTGAGCAGTGCACGATGTGATCTGTCAAAGTTGCTGCTGTGCTCAGGGCCCAATCCATGCCCTGACAGCAATGCACTGAAATGGAATGCAGCTCCAAAAATATTACCAATTCCATGTGTGATTTACCTGTAATTACATTTCATAGTGAGAAACAAGTGTGTGGCAGCAAAAATGGAAAAAGGGGGAAAAAAATAAAATCCAAATGTAGTGAGAACATTTTACTGATCAACAATAGTGCAGACATTATGATAAAGAGTTTCCCTGGGATCCAGAATAAATTAGTTAAAACGGCAACACAATTAAAGACACACATAATTATTATTATTATTATAGGTAACTTTCCTGCCTTCATCTATTTATGTACTAAATATTGGGGGGGGGGTCTTGGGCAGAGCTGAAACCAGGGCTGTGGCAGAGTAGCAGTAGGAAATTTTATATAAGTGTTGAAGGACGCTGTGATGTGCCATACTTGCTCTGGTAGAAATACTTGTTACACAGAAAAATGTGATACTATCCACCAAATTTGAATGTTTAAATATTTGGTTTCGGATCATGTAAAATCCAGCAGCAATCTCTGTTCTGAGAAGATGGGGGCATGACCACTAGAGGAGACAAACACACACACACACACACACACATACTGTCCAAAGTCCACAAACGTCACTGTTTATCATTGTTTGCACAGAATATAATAAAAACACACTGTTATTAAACGCCCTGTTCAGCAAACATGTCGAGAATCGATGTTTGGCTGCTTTGGTTGAACCTAAAGTTTGTATATGTGAGTCCCTGTCCACTGGAGGAGTGTCCACAAATGTTGCCATTCATCAGTCTTTGTGCAAAATATGAACCTAAATGTACTGTTATCAAACTTCCTGTTCAACAAACATGTAGAGGCCATAGTTGCCAGGTCTATATATTATAAGCACTTACAAATATTGGTAATCACAGATTGCAGGTTTTGGGGGCTTGTTGCTAAAGTGTAGTTGCATATTTGGGCTTGTTCCCAGCTGCATGAGTTGTCAAGCAGATATTTTCGATACGTTATGTAAACGCAGTATATTTTTTCTGCTTGCAGGATCTGTCCACAGCAGAGTTTATCCCAACTTGCGTCCTGCTTGTCCTGCTTCTGATTGGTTCTGTTTGTAATGGCAACTAGTACCAGCCAATCAGAGTTAGAATAGGTTGATAGGTCGAGTGCGTGTGATGCAGGTGAGTTTTTGATGAACAGCGGCAGGGACAAAGACGGCAAAATACAGCAAAAATATAATAAGTTTGGGAGAAAGAGAATGGATTGAAATAATGGATTCGGCCTATCGTGAGGGAAGACATGAAAGCTCTGTGCAGAGTGTATAAGTGTGAAATTCTAGAGCAATAAGAGGTTCATGGATTCAGGATGATATTTGTGTGTGTGTGTGTGTGTGTGTGTGTGTGTTTTATATATTTTTAAGCCTTTTATATATTTTTGACTGATTATAAAGCTCTAAACTCTAAATTATGACAGGACCGACAGACCAATGTTTATTGGTTATGCCATGTTTTGTTTGTGGGTGTACAACTGCTTAAGTCATTTTGTCTGGCTTTGTGCCTTCATGTATTGGTTGTTATGGTTGGTTTTTTAATAGTAATTTTTTGACATGCAACTCAACCAAAATGTAATATTATTTATTCATTAAAACGAAATCCCCTAATGTATTTCAGGTGACTTGGATTTGTCTGCATAATTGCCTTATTCAGAATTCATGGGTTCATGAATAAATAAATAAATAATCCACAAGTTATCTGTGTTAATCATAAGGGGAAATTTGTTGTACAGCAGCAGCAGCAGAAACAACACGTTTCAACAAACCACACAATCACAAATAACATGGATAAATGAGTTGTTCAGCAGAACAATGAAGACAGGGACCATTGAGTTGTTTAGTGTGTTTGTCCTGCACCTGGACAGTCACAAAGTCAACATGAGCATTAGCAGCCACTGCTGGCAAAGAGTGGACTGCAGCACCAGTCCTTGCAATCTTTTATGAAGTATGAAAAACCTTTTCTTAATTTTGCTAATTTTACTGTTTCATATTTTTCATTGTTTGTTTTGTGATGCCTTTTACTTCCAAGGATGGCTGCCCTTTAATATAGCCCAACTTAGCCAAACACAGAGACAAGATATTGATTGTTCATAACTCAAAACAGATGTTGAAACTGTTGGAAAAGTCTGTTTTTTTCTTTAATTGTCCCAAGAGAGGCTCAGTCCAAGCTTCAGCGTTTAACATTTCCTCTCTGAAAATTACAGTATGAACTCAGTTTGTGAGTGTGTGTATGTGTACTTTGTATTTGTAACCCATTTAGGACCTTATCTGATATAAACACTGACCTTGTCAGGACCTCATTAGGACCAAAAACCTGGTCCTAATGAGGCAGAACCTGAGGAAGAACCTTTCTGAAGAGGTGGTTAAGATTTGAACTGTAGTTAGGTTAAAGTTACGGTTTAACTGGTTATGGTTAAGGATGCCTATTGAAACGGATCAAAGTCAATGCGGGTCCTTGAAAGAATAGCTGCCAAGACTGGGCAATATATGGGGAAAAAAATCATTCGATGTCAATATGTATCATGATATAAATCAAATCATTATTTATGTAAGGCTAGGCGATATGGCTTAGAAATATCTCGATATTTTTAGGCTACATCCCCATATACTGTATACAACAGGTTTGTTTCCTCTGGGCTCACAAAAGGTTTTCTTTTGAGATGTTTGCACTTCTCAAACAACAGTGACAATACACTCAAACAAAATATCTGTTTATGATGTGTATTACATGATCTTAAAATACAGTTATTCCTGGAAACACAGCATATGAGTAGTCCAGACTGTGGCTTGCCGATTACTTGTTCCGGCCAGGTCCTGTGCACACCTGAGACTCATGTTGACTGAGCAAATGAGCAGCTGAAGAATGAAAGGCTAATCTGCCCTTCCTCTCTCCTCCGGATTGTTCAGCCATCAACGTGGTGATGTTTCAAGCCAAACTCTGCTTAGATGTTCTTCCAGTCACTGTTTGCATTGTTCTAATACCTGTTTACTTGTTATTCAGAAACACCTGCACTCCTCAGGTTATAAACTGGCATATCCAACCAGCTCTGCCGGTCTACTGCACAATCCCACAAATCAACTCAACTTGTTCACCTCTGTTCCAAACACTGCTTTTACGACCAAATCCATTTTATATAAAAATCATGAAACTGTTTTAAAGTCCAGCCAGTTTTAAAAAATTACAACACCAACCCACAGAACGCACGGTACGTGGGAAACCCATTTGAAGGACCACTTCTTCGCTGGCCAGCATTCAGACGTCCAGAATAGCTTCAAGCAGTGTTTTGTTAACTGAGAAAAAGCCAGAGAGGAATCAGTGGTGAAGCATGAATCTGGATTATTATGAAAGACAGTGGTGAGATTCAGAAGAAAGCAACGACACTGCTGAGAAACTCCAGCTGGTTTCACTTCAAGCCGTCCAATGTCCAAGTGAGGGGGGAGAGCACAAGAAATAAGGTGGCATAGCAGAGTTGACAACTTTGTCTGATCTTTAGATGCATTGCACTCGTGGGTTCTGACAGTCCATGATGCGATACAGGCACGGCTGCAGTAACAGAGTGCAAACACACTCACGGTGGCCAAATCACGTTCAGGAGAATACAGTAAGTTCTGCCAACATTCAGACTGAGTCTCAGTTCAGAGAGTCAATTCTAGGTTCAAAGGAGTCTGTAAGTGAAACAACCTACAATAAGAATTAAGAATCATGATCAAAAATGAGCAGCAGACCATAATACACCAACGGGGCCCATAAGTGGAACTGTAGAAGAACGATACGCTGCCCCCCCCCCCCAAAGTTAAAAATGAATTTGTCATAATTAAAACCTTCCCTGGGTTTTCACAACCTGCACTATAAATTTATTTAAATTTGCTGTCCACAGCAGAGCAGGGAATTCAGGTCAAAAGAAGGCATGAATTATAGCTTGGACACAGAACATAAAGCACGAATGAGCCGTGTGAACTGTTGCCCAATTATTACAGGCAAGCACTAAACACAACACATACTGTAAATATTTTAGAGTGCTGAATGAGCGAGCTGATGGCTGCATGCAAGAACAGAATGTTCAGTAAAAACCTCAAGTTGATTTCCAGAGCACCACATTCACCTAACATGATGCAGCCTGAGAAAGAATGGCTCAGATGACGGAAACTATAAGATTCACTCAACTGACTGAGGTTCAGTATCACAGCAGGAGGGTTTAGGCTTGACATGTTACCTCGTCAGTAATAGAGACTTTTGGTGAGAGGAAAAGCATGTACAGTATGTGGGCACTCTGCTTTTTCTTATTTCATCAATAGTGTCCAAGACAAAGTATTTATTTAGTTTGGATATGTCCACTTTCATGTTCAATATCCACACAGTCCATAGACATAAGTAAGCAAAGACAGTGCAGGCATCTGGGCTGGAAATCTGTTGTGCAGCTGTTGTAGCATTTTTGCCCAAGAAAATTCTCCCTGTGGAGACAATAAACTAGATTTAATTTGATCTGAAACACATCAGTGGATGGAGATGGAGGCTCCACAGGTGTCTAATGATCAGCACTTGAACACATCTACAACGTTTACAGCGAGTTTGACAAACAGCATTTGTGATACATGCTGATATATGGACATATTCATGTGCGTACAGTATATGGACTCCATGCCAGTACAAGCTATTTATTAACATACTTATTTCACTTATCGATTTATTTTGATTTATCCTATTAAATCTGTCTGAGTATATGAACAAATGAGTGCGTCGGTGGATGTTTGTACTACTGCACTTGTTTATTTAATTTATTTACTTATTTTTGAATTACAATACGCTTCTTTTGTTTGTACCTAAAAAGTGTAAACATGCTTTGCTGTATAATACGTTCCCGCACCTGCAATCAATTAAATATTTAATAATAAAAATAAAGAAAAACAGCCAGATACACTCATCAGACAGAACAGTGGGCCAGAAAACTTCATTTCTATGTAAAAAAAAAAGCAGTTTTTGGGTCTACTTGGCCATTTATGCCATGATTTGCAATTAAGAACCATTGATCATTAGCCTAATTTCAATTAATCAACATTCAGACTTGAATTGTGATCATATAAGGATGAATTTAGGTGTGTAAAGGAGTGGGATATTAGTGTGATCCATGCAGATTTCCAGGTGGGTTGTGATTTATAGAGGGAACACAGCCTGCAGGTGTACTGTGCATGCACACAGACTTATAAATAAGAATATCTTTTTGATGCACAGCATTTTTCAGCTTTCGCGCATATGTACAGTTTATTATGGATCCCCCACACTGCTGTAAAAAAGAAGTAAAGACACCAGTAAAGTCTTTCTTGACCTAAAGTACAGTCAACACCTTGCAAAGTGTCTTTGGGCAAAACAATGAACCCTTTATTTGACTTTTGGTTATATTTAAAGAAATGTAAAGATGCAGTCCTTTTACATTCTGTCTAAGACATTTTGCTTCACATTGGAAATCTCAACACAACAAACAGTCCCTGGCTTGAATGTAAACAGAGAGGACTGTGAAGTTTAATTATTTCCAATGTCCTTCTCTTTTTTTAGTCCTTTTTATCTGTTTCACAAAATTCATCCAGTACATTTCTGTATTCCCTCTTAAAGACATACTGTAGATGAAGCAAAGGAACAAAAAAAGAGTAACAATGCACCATTACTGCCAGTGAGAATACTTTCTACAATATCTTTTCGTCCTTTTTTTGTTGACTTGGCTTGTGATATATCCTTTTACATCTGTTTTCAAGCAGATGGAGAGGAATTTCTTTTTCTACATTTAATATCCAAATATAATTATTTCCTTTTATGTCTGAGTTTGGTTTTGCTCCTTTATAACTTCCTCCCACTACACCAATATTTCTGACTCACTGTGGTGAGTAGGAACATGCATTGTGCTGCCAAATACTGATGGAGTGACTGACAGGGTGTTGATCGAGTGAATAATTTGCAGAGTGCATTGTGTTATTCCATTTTGGTATAATGTATTGATGTTTTTGTGTTGTTCTCGTCAAGACCTGCCGTCTTGACCTTGGCCTGTTCACCCTCCACCACCCCACAAAGGGGTTTTCTGTGTTATGCTAAACTTTTTAACAAAAAGTTTCCATCATGGTACGGTTTGGTTTGGTACCTTACGGTACGGTTCAGAGTTGTAAAGCCCTGGGTCAGGCTTGTGTTTTGACAGAACAGTACCTTTACTTGGAAGGCAGGGTGTGGGTTGTGCCCGATGGCTTTGTCAGCAAGATAAATTGCGTGCCTTTGCACTGGTGCAACAACAACAGCAGCAAACTTGAGCCATTAAAGTTGACAAATCATCCCATAAACTATGAATACTTTGAACCAAAAAGAAGAAGTTTTGAAACAAATCACTGTTTGTTGCCTTAACAGGAAATCACCAGCAAGTCTTGCTGGCCTTAAACCAGTAGATTACTGGTTTGTTCTGCATTTGTTCAAGTGTTTCATTTTACTTATCTCGCTTATAATAAAAATAAGCCCACTGAGTGAGGGAGAGTGGTTCTGTCTTAATATAAATGGTTGAAGATGAAGAAATGTGGGGATTTATTTAAACTCAAAGGAATGTGATAAAAATGCTAAAGGGCTAAAATATAAAATCATATTGGCAGACCAATTTCCAAACTACTGTTTGGGTTGTTGCTTTGTATAGTGTGCTTCATAATGTGTAATAAAGAGGTGAGATGAATTAAACATTGTTAATTGATACTTCCAGTCTTGGTTCTTCCCTTGGTCTCCACAATGGACCTGCTCCTAACATCTTATCACATAAGATAACTTGACCTGTTCTGTTTTGTCACAGACTTCACTCTGTAAGACCCAGAATACATAATGAATCTACGTTGCACTACTGGAATATTCACTCTATTAACAACAATTGTAAAATAATATTATTTAATGCTGCATAAAAGCAGCTGATGGTGTGTCTCAGAGAAAACAAGTAGAATTTCAATCACAGTAATCATGTGATCAATTTTAGCCTTGTGAGACCCATATGTTTGATGATTTCTCAAGTTGGGACAAACAAATCACTTTAATATAACCAAAATCATTCAGCTGATCTTTTAATATACATGCAATAATAACTGGGTGAGCAATAGTACTGCACTGGAAACTAAAAAAGGGACATGGTGCATTATAGTAATAACTGACAAAAATAATATATGAAATCAGAGAAATAAACATCCACAATTTCCGTGTCATTGTTTGCATAGTATAAAAACTATTAATAACGTGAGGTTTTGAATTTGAATATGAGAGCACAGTTGTGATCTAAACAGTGCATTAAAGTGTCTCAGCAGCTTTTCTGTGCATTATCATGACTCACACGACAAGTGTTCACTTCACTGCGGTCTAACTCATGTCCCGTGTTATTACACAGCAGTATTTGGGGTGGCGCGCCTGTCGCCCGACTGTTCGCTGGTCGGAGGCTTCTGCTCAGAGATGGCAAGAGAACCGTAGCTGGCTGTGGGGCCTGTTAGGTTGGGAATCTCGCCGAAAACTGTAACGTAAGAGCGCCGCAGAGACACACAGCGGAGGTGGAGCGGGACGACGGGAAAAGGTAAAATACGACTGCTTGTGTGACTTAAGTTGTTAACGCTACTGGGTCCTTCCTCGTAATGCGAAAATTAATTAATGCCAAGTCTGTTTTCACATGAAGTGAACTGTTTTGACTTGGTCTGTGATGGCGGACAATTAGCGCGACTGCTACATAGCTAGGTTAGTTAGCACGCCGGCTACCTGGCAGCACTTGGGTGATATTCAAGTTTGTTACTTTAGCTTGCTAAACTAGCCGTGTGTGGTGCACCATTAAAGATACAATAATCAATTTGTATTCAAAAATGTGTTTTGGTTAGCTTGCTGGGCGTGATATTGATACTTAGAACAGTCAACTAACGTTGAGGCTGACACTTAAACAACACTAAACATAGTTAGCTTGTTTATTAATGGCTCAGCTAGCTGACCTCTGCTTTAGTTATAGACTGCTATTTCATGTCGTGAGTCGTCCGTATATATCAGATGCTGCACGTACGCAAACACAAGTTTACCAAACACTGGCAAGGATTTTAGACGATTACTCAAACGCCAGCAGGTACCTTTCTGTTTATGTGCTAACGTTAGCATTTTGGTGGATAGCAAGTGTGCGTTCACCATGACAGTATGTGTTTTTATGATCATTGTTTACATTAAAAATTTCGAGCCTTTGTTAGTCTATGGGCTGAAAGTAGTTTTAAAGTACAGTGAAAGCATAACAAACATGTGTCGTCCTAAGTTTTTGAGGTGTTATTATTTGGTGTTTGTTTCTTTGATCATACACAATATCCGAGATAAGACACAAGTGAATACAGTCCTGTCATGGGGTAGGCATGTTGCTGTTTAAAAGAACATTGCTAAAAGATAAGATCTGGTAAGATTGTCCTTTATTAGTCCTGCAATTGAGAAATTTACAAACAGGGCGCCCATTCTGTAGAAACTGTACAAATACACTGTAACATCTACACTATAAGAGTCTTGGACTGCAAAAGATAGTATGTCATATGGATACCATAAGGCCTGAATCAGAATCTCTGTATTAACAAGTCTGCAGAGATCGGCATTCACGTTACTTCATGTGATATCAATGTCGTCATCTGCTCATGTCTGCAGTGGTATCCATAAACTCTTTGTAGATATGCACAGGCCCCCCTACATTTTGTGACTGTGCTGATGTACATACTGACTGTGCATGCTCCTTGCATTTTCTTGTTTTGGCTTAAAAGAGGCTACAAGGGAGATGGTAATCTTGGGGTTATGCAAGGAAGTGCACTGGTACTGACTGAAATGACCTCTTCCTGTTTTGGGATAGTGTCACTCCTTCTAGAATGGTAGGCTCTCTCTGTGCGGCCCAGTGATGGACTGGCGACCTGTCCAGGGTCGCCAGTCCACCTCTCACCCTATGTCAGCTGGAGTTAGTCACCAGCACCCCTCGCAACCCTCAGTGGAGGATAAAGCGGTAGAAAATGAGTGAGAGTGAGTAAGTCACTCCCTCTAGGTGTCAGTTGGGGTTATGGGCAGGTGACAAGAATATGTATGTTAGTGTTTTCACACTTGCTGTACATTTTATTCCTCAAACTGGTGTCCTGTTTGCATGTTCTCCCTGTGTGTGCATGGGTTTTCTCTGGGTTCTCTGGCATCCACCTGCAGTCCAAAAAAAAAAAAACATGCAGATGTGGGGATTAGGCAAATTGGTGCTTAAAATTGCCTGTATGTATGAATGTGAGAGTGGATGGGTCTTTGTCTTTTTTGTGGTCCTGCAATGGACTGGCAACCTGTCCATGGTCTACCTTGCCCTTTGCCCTATGGCAGCAGGAATTAGGCACCAGGGTGCTCCGTGACCCTTATGTAGAGGATAAAGTGGTAGAAGATGAGTGAGTGAGTGAAAATGATGTCCTGTGCAACAGTACTTCCTGCCCCTAATGTTACCCTACTATTGGGCTACACCATGCACGTACAACTCATTGCTCTAAGCTAATAGGGAAATAGAAAGTCTTCACAAGATATTACCACTTTTAATATGAATTGAATTGAAGTCATATATGCTCAGGTGGATATGCGAAGCAACTCTCTGCCCAAATGAATACAGAAAGTATGGTCAGACTTTAAATAATGCTGGTCCAGTATACAATTTAATGGAAATGGCCACCACTGAGGTTAAGCCCTGTTGTGTTTTGTTTCTCTTTTGTGTATATGCAAAGTGATACAGTTAAACAGGACTTCAGTCATTCTCGTGGCTGGTGACTCTTTTCTGGTTACTCCTGGCTGTTGTAGTTTCAATGAGGTTTCCATCCTGTTGTCATGATGTGTATTTTAGTGTAACACTGAAAAAGGCTTACAGGAACCTCTCATTCCAGCAGCAACCTTTGCTGGATGGCTCTTAAATTGTGGCTTAGTAACTTGCTCATTGTGTGAACTGTTGGGCTTCTTTCTTTTCTTGCCTTACCAGGTAAGATGCCTTGTAAGATCTGACTAGGCTTGATTGATCTGTTAAGCACCTTGTAACATTTGTTAAAAAAGTGCTATACTAATAAAGTTTATTATTATTAAATATACTTTCTTGTACATTCACACTTGCAGGCCTGCCAATGCTGGAAGTGTGCCGTCATAAACAAACAAAAGTTGTGTGATTTATTTAAAAAAAAAAAAAAGAACCCACCTGATTGTTGCTGATATAAATGAGTGCTATATGAAAGACTGGTATTTGTTTTCTCTCTAAACTCCCTTTGCAGTATGCTGGGTGGTAATTGGAAGCTCAACTGCTGTCTCATTACAGAGACTTAACTATGCAGTTATCACAGATTTGCTGCAGTGAAACCCTACGTGAACTAAATGAACCTTCTCTTGCTTCCTGCTGTTATAACATTTACCAAGGCAATGACTTGTTTTTCGAGTTTTATGGATGGGAAGTGTGAATATGAAAGGGGAGTTCAATCCAGTTCATGTAAGTTAACACTCCCTGATGAGTTGACCTCACCAAATGCACTAAAGTGCAAGCTAACCTAATACTGTGTGTTGTGTGTACCTGTTTGTATGTGTGAATTGTGTGTGGAAAATAGGGGAACCTTAGTCATGTCATATTAATGCTGTATTACTGTTTGTTTCTTTGTTGTAACACTTGTGTATCGTTATTCATTACTAAGATTGGAATGAAGTAAAGGTAATTGAATAAGAGATGACAATATCTGGAAGAGAAATTTCAAATAAATATCAGTCATTGAAAACTTTAAATATTTCTCAGTAGAGTGCAGACTTCCACCAAGTGTATTGAGACATTTGTGATCAATCTACTGGCACTACTGTAGCATGCAGGCTAATAATTTTAGGGTTGCTCTTTCTTACTGTTAAAATATGTTTGCACGTTGATAACACCAGTAATTCAATTGTTTCAAATATTTTGCTCAACTTCATAGTGTCATCTATCATATAGCTGACATTTTGTGACCAGATGTCACTGATTAGAAATAATGACAATAATTAAATTTTTAATTGCAGTTAGGGCTGTTGTGGTAAAGGATTTTGTGGCGATTTTTAAGAATCATAAAATTGCAGTTGTGGTCGCTTATCATACTCTTTGTTTGGATTGTTACTAGTGTGGTGTTTCATTTGTCGGGTTACTGCAACAGCTCTATTTGCAACAGTGGTGATGACGGTATTTTTGTGACCTTCTACCCTTGCCTTTTCACTTCCTAGACATGTACAGTCCTGCTATTGTTTGTCACCAAGACACTTATTGTGTACTAACTTTAACAATTGTTTTTTCTGATTTTATTTCCTGTTTGTTTTGGACTTCCCCAGACTTTGTCATAGCCCCATTATGAACTTCCATTCCCTGCCATTCCCTGCCAGTGCAAGATTTTTTTCTCATGCAGCAGATGTTGTTCCTGTATATTTATTGGAAGTGAACACTGCCTATCTAAGTACAACAATAAAAACAAAATTGAACCTTTAACCTAGCCCTAATGTGACTGGCCTTTAAGATTAGTTTAAGATTTGCTGACAAAGGTAGCCTGAGTGCTGCAACTGATTATTTTCATCATCGATTAATCGTTGATCAGTGTTTTTTTTTTAAGCCTGTAAATGATGATGTTCTTGAATGTCTTTTTTGGAAAATAGAAGCATAGCATCCCTGTTATCAAAATAGCAAAATGAGTTAAGGCACTTTTGTGGCACTTTTTTGACACTTTTTTGACACTTTTTTGACACTTTTCACAATACAGTTCCACCACGGCTTGGCCCTGCGTGACTTGACTCTACTCAGTTTGGTATCAGGAACGTCGTGTTCCATTACTTCATAGTGCCTCCTTGACATGGCCAGGGTTGTCATAGCACAGCTGCGCGAACTGCCGTGACATTGTTTTATACATGACACACAAACTAGTGATGAGCAAAGCCGCTCTTTTCGGTGTACTGAATAATTAGAATCTGTTCAGTACTTCCTGCATGACTGGAGCACAGACCCTGGGTTGTGATGCGGCTCACAATCGCAGAAGTGCTGTTACTTAATACATCAGACCCCTCTGTTAAATATTGAGATTTTTTAAATTTTCTTGTTAAATTTTGGAAATGAACATGTTTTCAGGATTTTTAAGTCTTCGGCATGTGGTTTGATCCTTGTGTCTGATATCACCTTCAAGACTCTCCCAGAGATGACACTCACTGCCAATCAGTGGCTGGCAGTCTTTTGACATCACATTTTAGTACCAGCTCAGCTCGCTTGGAAGCTGCATGGTCTGTTCTGTTGAAGCACTGTCATTGTCCTCTTCCCACACTTTTCACTTTTGATTCCTGCTTTACTTACTGTGAGTAATGGAGTGAACTGAGAGCATTTCTCTCTCTCTCTCTCTCTCTCTCTCTCTCTCTCTCTCTCTCTCTCTCTCTCTCTCTCTCTGTCTGTGTGTGTGTGTGTGTGTGTGTGTGTGTGTGTGTGTGTGTGTGTGTGTGTGTGTGTGTGTCTTGCTGCACCTGTGGCTTTTGTGAGGTCAGAAGCTGGCAACACGATTTCCAGCAATGTGTCCACTTCCTCAGTGCACTGTAGGAAGTGGAAATAATGTCATTAAGGAAGTCCTGATACTAGTAAAACTGGGTACTGTACTGTTTATGTACCTTGACAGGATTTTGATTTTTTTTTCTTAGTCTGTACATAAAAACTTTAAAAGCCCACTTAAGGTCCCTTAACATCTCTCTTGTTAACTCTAGTTAGTCTAGAGCTGGCCTTGTTTTGTATAGGCAGCATTGAAAATTGAGTGAAAGAAGATTGAAATGCTGGTTTAAACAGTGTTTATGCAAGTGTTTATGCAAGGCAGACTGCCACTGTTGCACTAGTAAATAATGCTTCATATTTTGTTATTAATAAAATTTTGACCTTGAGTCATTTGGAATTCCACCTAAAGTAACACATACATATATAGTATATTTGTAAGGGTTTGCAACTATCGATTATTTTTATAATCAATTACTCTGTCCATTATTTTCTTGATTAGTTGATTAGCTGTCCATAACATGTCAGAAAAATGTTAACTGGTGTTTCCCAGGCCTCAAAGTGATGTTCTCAAATGTGCTGTTTTTTTCTACAAGCAAAATATTTAAATTTTTTATTATTTCTTTTTATATGGACCAAATAAACGAGAAAATATTTGCACTGAATAAGCTGAAAGACAACTGATAAATCGATAATCAAAATAGTTGATGATTGCTTAAGTAACTGATTAAAAATTGATCAATTGTTTCAGCCCTTTTTTATCTATAGAGCCCTTTGTATGCTGATACAGATAGAAAGCCAAGGACCTTTGCTCAATTATTAAGATAAACTATGACTCTTAACAACTTGATTTATATTTTTTTGTACTTTTTTAAATCCCCCATGGGAAAATTAGAATCTACATCTTCTACTAGGAACCCTTCTAGAATTAGGAGCAGTGGGTAGACACTTGGCAGCAACTAGGGAGCAATAGTGGTCAATTACCTTGCTCAGGGTTACTCCAGCCCTTTGACCTGATGGGGACGAAGTGGAAACTCTCTGGTTATAAGTACCCAAGTACCCTTTCCACTTGGCCATGATACTGTTTTGTGATGATTGGTCACTTTTAATGTCTGTGTACATGAACATGTAGTTGACTACAACAGCTGATCATATATGTACACAAATATTTAAATGATGGATGGATCTTTCACTTTTACTGCTGTTTTCATATTTATATTAGATATATATCTATCTATTTAAATAGGGAAAACACTAGGGAATGAGGGACCACACTCATGAAACATTGTGTCAGGGAAACTCTCTCCAGCTTATATTTATTGCATTGCAGTTAGTACTGCATTATACATCCTTCTGTTGCCGTTTCAGAAGAATTTTCAGAGCACTTAGATCACACGTAGTACACCTGAGGTGATTATGTTGTTGTTTTGTTTTTTTAATTCCTGCAGCTGCATAAGTTAATGCAATTAAACATATTTTCTATATTTTAATTGATACCATATTTTGCAACAATAAGATCTTCCTTTTAAGCTGTGTTTCCTCCATGGTATGGTTTGGCATAGTTATCTTCTAACCTGCTCAATGATCCGTCAGCAATGTCCCCGTCTTCTAAATAAGCAGCCTGAAAGGTGCCTTTGCTTCTTTTTCTTTTTTAGTGGCTGTGATCATGAGGTAACCATACCAAAAATGTTTGGTCCAAATTGAAAACTTGAATATGCACAGAATCATGACAACAGTGGGTGGTTTATTGACTTGCCTATCAATGGGCATGTTGTATTCAGCTTGTTGTGTTATATTCTTGTTTTTCACAAGGCACCTCTTAAAGCAAATAAACGTTTCATATCATGTCCTTATTAATTTTCTATTTTGACGAATATGTCACCTGCAATTAGTATGAAAACACTGTTGATATATTTTGAGACACACACACAACCATTGGCCAGTTTGCAGCAGCTGTGCTGAGCCTTGTCATTCAAATTGAACTCTTTCCTGTTTCAGAGGAATCATGGGACACGGAGTTGACTGAACCAGAGGGTCTAGCAGCAAACACCAATTGTGAGTACAACTTTATGTCGATGTATTAATAAATATATACAGAAATTGTACAGGTACATGTGCCACTACAACTTATTTTCAAAATATGAGTACTCGCTTGTGGTACTTGCCAATACCAAGTACTTAATAATGACAATTGCCTTCTCTCCACACCCTCTCTAGTTACTGGAGAGGAGTAGGGCAAAAAGAAGGAAAGAGTGAGGTTATATTGGACAGTGATAGCGAGCGTGCTGAACTGAAATATTACAATTGCACATTTGTAAGCGCTATTATTAAATAATTTTAAATTGGGGGTCTTGTCATTGGAACAGTCAAACCCTCAAATCAGTGGTGCAGGAAATTCACTAACTAATGGCGTTTGCATCACTGGTGACACAAATAAATTGCAAATACTTCAGACAATCATTTGCAAGTGTGACATGATTAAGGGAATAAAATAATGGAGTCTGGAATGATGAGCTGGTGCTCAGTCATTTTACTGAATTAAATTAAAATAAAATAAAATAAATGGCTTTGGCACAGCCAACACTGAAGAAGAGAGGAGAGCTGGCTTTGTTCAGGTGCTTTTAACATGACCACTTAATTGCTTTTATTACTGACTTAATAATGTCTGTTGGACATTTTGATGATTTAAGGAAGGGTGCGTTTGTTTGTTAACACTCCCAGCTGTGTACAGTTTCTTATTTTTAATGTCAAATCATTATCAACATGTCATCACTATCATCAGAAAGAGCTAGTGCTGCTAACCCTAATCAACAAGATGACAAAAGTGTCTTTTTCAACCAGCAGCCTTGCTGTTTTAGAAAACTCACCTAACTCACTGTATATGCCTCTGAGGTACAATGATTAAAATCTAGTCTAACAAAAAAAGATTTCTGTAATCTAATATTATTGATATTGATTCTGTAATCTAATATTGGTCATTCAACTAATGGCAAAGGAAAATGCAATAAATGTCAACCCTAATTATCACAGTACAAAGTGTGATTTATAAAAAAAAATAAAAATAAAGAAAATAGACTTTAACTTGCTGTGTATGTGTGTATGTTTTGTTAAGGTTTCCCATTGTGGTGTATGACATGGCCACGGCCTCATCCAGAGCAGAGTCCAGCCATAATCACAGAGGAACATCACAGCTTCATGCCATTGGTGAGTCCAAACACTGTAATGTAAATCCCATTATTCGCTCGGAAAGCTCACAGAGATCAATTTAATTCAAAGTGATGACTGTCATATGCACATTAAAAAAACAAGTTCCCTGTACAATGATATTTTTTCTGTGCCTTCCACCGTTAAATGCTGTTTCCTTTAATGTCAGCAAGAAATTCTTTTTGAACATGAATTATTAATACATCATATTTAATCTGAAGTTATGAGCAAAACTTTGACAGGAAAATACAAAATAATTTCAACTTGCTCCTTGTTCTGCTAGTTTCCTGTGCCAAAATTAAAAGGAGGAAGAGCCTCTTTGGGACTGCCATTTATGTGGAGGTGACAGCAGAGGGGGAGTCGCGCCGTACAGCGAAGTCTCACAGCTCCTCCAGTCCTAAATGGGATGAGAGGCTCACTCTGTAAGAAGCATTCTTTCTCTCAGTGTGTGCTTGTGTGAGTGTCATGAGCTGCTTTAAGATATTATCAAGTGGTTATATTTGTGTGAACACAATCAACTAAACTGGACAGTTTGCAGACTACTATGACACCTCCATGGTATAGAATTTGTGTGATGAGTGACTTGGGTGTGATTAGAGCTCCTCCTTGGCCAGATAATTCAGTGAGTAAGTATGTTAATGAATTTACTGTCCTGCACAACCCTACTCCTTAACCAAATGAAATGCGTATTTGTCATTGGTAATTGAAAATCTCACATGGAAAATTATTTTTGTGTGAAAATGGATCGTAAGCAAATTTCTTTACCCTAATGCCATTTTTTTCAAAGGCTTTGCTCTCATATGCAAAAATCACATTATCTCTGCAATGACAAGGAAGCCTTCCCCAGTCTTTTTGATGTTTAGACAGATAAGATGGTAGACATAGTATAAGCTCAATGTACCACAGACATCTGTGTGTTCACTCTCCCCTAAATAGGAATTTTTAGGAAAAAGGAAGGAAAAATTGGCTGAATCTTAAATGGCCTAGTCTTACATAAAAGCCTTTCATTTTTCCATTCAAATAATGATCTGAATATTTTATGTAACAGACAAAAAGCTTTGAAAATTAGTCTTCAGAATACAAGTTCTTTTAAAATAACGCATAAAGTGACTGAAATCCCTTGGGGGTGGCTCATCTGACAATTATTAGAACAAGGGAAAATGCTGTACAACAACACACAGTGCTCTTTGTATCATTTGAGGCACTAGTTGAGCCTGAGCATAGCAGATGTTTACTGTTGTCTGACTTTCAGATGACTGCCAAATGCCAACATTGTCCTGTTTGTGTGATTATCACTGACAAGAATGTTTTCAATGTCAGTCTGTCTGTAATCAGCCATGAATAAAGGATTTTGCTGTTTGCTTGTTTAGTGTTCATTTTGTGAGTGAAAAAGAAAACACAGAAAACCATCCTTGTGAGCTGAGGACATCAGTCCCTCCTCCCTTAATTTTGTTGAAGCAGCAGATGCTGGGGGAGAAAATAAACTGAAAGAAGTAGAAGTAGGTCTGCAACTGACGATTATCTTCATAATTTTAATAGTTATATTCTTTGATGCATTTTTAGCTAGAGAGCAAACAATAGAGCAGCCCTACAAACACATATGTGACTGGGTTGGTCTATTTGGCGATCAGCGTGGAGCAGCACAGGAAGTGACATTGTTGGACAGTTTTAAATAATTCATTGTTACTATTGCGCCCTCAATTAGTGCAACTTGTTCCTGTTGGCAGATTCAGTGCTTTCGGCTCTGGCCATCAGGTGGCAGGAGTATGTGAAGTTGATGCTGAAACTCATGGGGTTATGCTGAATTAACACAAGCTGATGACTCAGTCAGCAACTTAGCAAGACAGACAGAGGTTTAGAATTTGAGCTATGACAAAGATGGGGAAAGAACTGTTGATTCTTCAATTTTACACATGGTCAGTTCCTCAGTTTCTTTACCTCTTTTCCTCAGTTTCTCTTTTTAATGACGCACATAAAGGAGGTATGCAAATATGTGTTTGTAAATGTAGAAGCAGTATTGCTTACTCTAACCAAATGTATTTAAAAGAGTTTATTGTTGGGCCTCCTTGCAGATCTGTGACATAGATTCAATGAAATACTGATATTGTGTGATATTGTTCTCAAATTACAAATCAAAAAGTAACATCTGTGCTTACTATATCCGCTGCTGTGTGTTCTTGTGTGTGTCTAATTATCTAGGAGTGTTACACCACACACACAGGTGGATTTCAAAGTATGGAGTCATCACACCCTGAAAGCAGATGCTCTGCTGGGCAAAGCCACACTGGACCTAATGCAAGCACTGGAGCAGCATGACAGAAAATGTAAGTGTAACCTTCATCAAAAGTCAGTTTCATAACAAACTGTTGCCATGTGTTAATAGAATATCACACAAAAGCAACTTCATTTTACACTATGAACTGGTTAGACAAATTAACATGTATGAATGACACATTAGGTCAGGCTGGTCCATTGTGGTGGCACGCTTAGTTTCCAGCAGTTCTGATCGACTCTCCATCTGACCTCTTAATTCTTTCCTTTTCTTTCTTTCTTTTCTCTTTTCTTTTTCTTTTCTTTTAATCCTTTTCTTTTCTTATAACATAGGGCTATGTTCACTGAACTTTTGTCTTTTGATCCATACACGTTATTTAAATGGAACAGTTTTAGGGCTCGTACGCAGTTTTGTGTTGTTTCAACATTTTTCCCCACACAGCAAAGGCTTTTGTACGAGTGAAAAAAATCTGCAAACTCCACCCTTGCATTTTCATATTCCATAATGTCATAGCATCACCTCTTTGTTAATGTTAATGGTTAATGACCCTGCTTTGGCTCTGCAGTGGAGAATGAAAAGGAGGTGCTGAAGCTGAGCATGGAGCAGAAGGGTGTGCTGGTGAACACAGGGGAGCTGACCGTCTACCTTGATGGACTAACTGTCACTGACGAGGAGGACACGGCACAACTTACCAACGGCAGTGCTGCAAATGGCGCCAGTGAGCTCAGTAATTTACAGGGCCTGTATATTAAGCCCTGTTTCCACCAAATGGCAGAGTTTGGTTTACTTTGGTGTTACTTGGTCTGTTACAGTTATTTTGTACTGTCTCACTTTTTTGTGAGCCTTCTGCTTGGGGTACTGGTCCATTACTTGAAAAAATTATTACACTTTTATTTTCATGTTTTGCTAAATTACACTCAATGGGGAAGCACAGAGAGAAAAAACACACAAAATATGACCCAGGCATAAATACTAGTAAACTATTTATCACCTAAATCAATTTTTCTCTTCTTTCTAGAAGTCCAGCAAAATGGTGATGCCATTCATGAAAATGGAGACTCATCATCATCGTCATCAAGGGCTGCCAACAGGTAGACTAAATGAACAATTAATTTTGGGGAATTTATATTGCTGAGGTAGAGACCGTCTAAAGTAACAGAGGTGTGTGTTAGCATAATTCCCCATATTTTTATAGTTGAACATTTGAAGGCTGTCCTTATATTGCTGCCCATACTAATAGTGTGTTGACTTGACTTTCGTGCATTCAAAAACAGAGTTTAATGTTGTTTTTGGTGCCTTGCTATTTCTCTGTCCAGTTTAACCTCTGTTAAGCTTACAGTTCTACTCACTGCCCCACTGGTGGCAGTTTTATTATGTCACATTGTAAAAGTGCACTTCATTGAGGCTAAGGGGATTTTATTGGAAAACCACAAAGGAAGTATGTCTGCTCCTTATCCCAGATGGGAGCTTGGTTGGAGTGGGGGTGGGATTAGGAGATTTGTTGCTGCCTGGCTCCTCTCTGCATTGCAGTTCTTGAGAGAACTGCAAGACACATGCGGTATTATGTTTATATATATATATATTGTTTTGCCCAATTGTTGGAGTACTCAGCCAGAATACAAAGGTAGTCAGCTGAGGGATTTATATGGTTTAAATGCAGAATTATTTATTAACCACTGTTCCTTGTTGAAATTAAATATGTTCTAATAAAACTGAAAATTCAGTCATGCGAAAGCAGGAAAATATTTTAAAAAACCAAGCATTTGAACATTAAAAAAATAACTACATAAAACATAAATGAGAATTTAAAAAAACAATAACAAATTAAATGTATAACAATGTAAACAGACCATTGCATTAATTTACACTAAAACAAGTGATTAAATCCAAAGCATATACTGTTTGTTGAAAAGTGATTGAAATGAAGTTGAAAAAGGCTAAAACATAACCATTACTGCAAATAATAAAACATTTTGAGAGATTATCCTTAGGTCTGCTCCAACTGGACAGTGTGGGTATGTTTTGGTTTTGGTTAGAATTTAAACAAAAAACAAAAGGATATCTGAATATTGCTTTGTCTTTGTCGCACAACAGTCCGATATCTCCCTATAACCACAATAACTGTCCAATTTTTAAGTTTAATCCCTTTGTCCAGGAGACTAAACTGATTTACAGGATATTCTGATTGGCTTTACAATATGAATATATATATTTACTATATTTGTTTTCAGTGCAGTTAAAGTAGAGTATTTGTCTTCCAAACTCTGCTTAAGCTCTGCTCTTTCTGAGAAGGGTGATTACATTTGAAAAAATTTAAGGAATCAAAATAGTTGGTACTTTTGCTGGAAGCAGATGCTTGAGGTGCCCTGTGACTTTCTTCTCTACACTTACATCTCTGGGCACTGTTATGTGTAGAATATGACTTGTTAAATTTGCAGTCAGTCTGCCATGTGCCTTCTTCAAGGAGTTTGCATGTTCTCCCCGTGGTGCGTGGGGTCTCACCGGGCACTCCGGCTTCCTCCCACAGTCCAAAAACATACAGATTTGGGGATTAGGCCAATTGGACACTCTAAATTGCCCATAGGTGTTAATGAAAGATAATTGGTTGTCTGTCTCTATGTGGCCCTGTGATGGACTGGCGACCTGTCCAGGGTGTACCCTGCCTCTCGCCCTATGTTAGCTGGAGTTAGGCACCAGCACCCCCTGCGACCCTTAGTGGATAAAAGCAGTAGAAAATGAGTGAGTGAGAGTGAGTCTGCCATGTGACATCATCATGTGGTTGGAACAGACACAATTAAGAATACTGGGCCCCAAATCCATGGCTCCAAATCCATGGCATATGCACTTGTAGTTTCTTTTATCAGGGGAATTTTTGTTTTCCTTGATCATGCTTCTTTGGTTTTAAATTTCAAATAAAAAAAGCACTTTTATTTATCTTTTGTAGAGGTTTCCTAAATAGTAGGAATCTTATTTAAATATTTTAAATAACAACTAATTGTTGCAGCCCTGATATATACATACACATGGGTTTTCACCTGGGGAAAAAGTGTTGTAGGGGTTGATTTTCACTTTTTTCACCATAGGCTGCATGTTCACAGATGGGACATGAGTTTATATCAACCTGATGCACAGTTATTTTCACACTTTGGTCACGTTAACTGACAGATTCTTTTTCATCCATGATGAAAAAATCTGAAGGCTGTCCATCATTTTGACAGATTGAACACTGAGTGCGTTGTACCATATCTTTAAATAATTCACACACAACACTGTCAGTAACGAATTGTAGACCATCTGTAACAGTTTTTTCCCATAGAGCCATAATCCTGTGTAGTTAAATACACTGAAGCAGGTAAACGTGCAGGGCTTATCCATTTTGCACTGACTACCTCACAGAGATCACCTGGCAAAAAAAAGATTCCCCTTGGAACATTTGGGCATCACTGTACTCAATGCCTCTCACTATCCGGGTGTTGACAATGCATTGCAGAGCTACAGACTGGAGGCCTTGGAGCACGTCTTGGACAGTGCAGCTTTGCTGCTGGTACAGAAGAAGCAGATGCCTTAAAATTTCCTCCTGATGCAGGATCGGGAAATTCCACATTCTGAGAGTCTTGCTGACTTTATCTCTTCCCTTAGAAGAATGTCTGACTAAGGGAACTTTAAAACTTGTTGGTGATTCCAGTCTCAAGTGCACCAGAGTGCGATTTCATTCTTCAGAACAACGTTAAAATGGCCATGAGAAGTTACCTGTCTGAGACAACGACAGGTGACCTAATGACAATTGCCTCTGCAGCAGTCTCTTTCTCTCTCTCCTTTGATACGTTTGAAGCGAGCACCAAGATTAGGTCCCTGCGGAGCAGGGGGAAGGTTTAGGATCATTCAGGGCAGACTATAAAAGGTCAGCTGAGTTCAATTTTAATTGCTTGTAAATAGTTTGCTTACATTTTAATTTGTCTAATTCTCTATCTTTGCATCGTTCATATTTGGCGAGACATTGTGCTGCAGTGTTTTAGTGCCCTTCCTCTGCTGTCACTGTAAAAAATTAAAACAGTGAATAAAATTCTGTGCCTGAAAACCCTGGTTGTTTTTGAAAATTAAATGCTATTTTATAGACTATATCTTATTATCATTTGTCTGTCAAAATGATGGACAGCTAAAAACTACTGCATCTGCTGGTTCAAATGGGTTTAGTTATGTAATGCCTTGAGGATAGGGTGACATTAATGGTCAGGTAGTTATATTTGTTCTTCTCTCTGGGGCAGACATGCAGATATCCTGTGGGAAAGAGCAGCTTTAAATTTTCTTTTGTGCCAAGTGGAATAAACACATACATTGTTTCATCATTTTCATTCATTCCAAGTTTTTTTTTAAAAATGTCCCCACAAACATATGTAATTTATACTGTGATTGTGGTTTGCTATTTTCCTCTTGGATAGAAATGTCTCAATCTATACTGACAGGACATCAGTAATGTTGCTTCACTCTGGAGCAAAATGATTATGGCCGATGTCACCAGCTTGAGATGGAAGTGACTGAATCTGGGATATAATTTTCATACATTGGGAGGAAGTGGAGATCTACCTTTCATCTTTATATCGACAGTGATATGGGCATGTCTGTGTCACTGACTGAACTCATTTGGAACTCGATAGGGACTTTAAACTGCCCACAAAGTCATCACCCTTCCACCCTATAATGCCCTGCACTTATTGCAAAGAACAGTTTGATTAAGCCATATCTCTTATCTGCAGAAGCACAAATTTACTGTAACTCACTGTCAGTGAACCCGGTCAACCAAATACACATTTACAAGATTGCTGTGTCCAGCATAAAAACAAACTGTACTGCGTTATGTGGAGTGATACTTGATTGTGTTTTTTTCTCTCTAAAGCACAGTGAATGGAGCAGATTTGGGCCTGAGATCAGATTCCTGTTCAGCCTCCAATGGTATAGATGGTCAGGTGCCTTCCAGCTCCTGCAGCCCTGCCCTTGGTCATGTTGTCAACGGAGACACCACACACAACTCCACCCCAGTCCATCAAACCTCCGACAGTGACACAGAGAATAGGAGGGGTGAGTTTTGCTTAACGTGAATTATTATATCATAGAGTGGTTAAAGGAGAATTCCGGTATTTTTCAACCTGAGCCCTATGTTTATGAATGTGGGTGGGTATGAGAATGGGCATTACAAAAGGTTTCATATTTGGTCCAGTAGTTAAGCTCCGGCGGCAGCCACACAGGCTGCAATATCATCTTACAGGGCAATATTGTGATACTGAATTATATCCATAAAAATTGCTAGTTATTGCAAATAAATGGCTCGGATTGTTAGTGTAAGAGTCTGACAACATTACTGAGGGTGTGCAGGACTGGTGGGAACACTGTGTTGTCAGAATAGAGCGTCTCTTGTTTTCTCAGTAGCTCCACTTTGCAATTACTCTGCAATGATGTGTTCACTGATAATCGTGAAATCCTTAAAGTCTCGCTGACCTCTCACAGCATTCGTGCCATGTCTCTAACGATGGTAGGGACACTTTCACACTGGATAGGTTGCCAGTCAGGGCTGCACATAGAGACTAATTGGCCTAATCCCCTAATCTGCATGTTTTTGGACTGTGGGAGGAATCCGGAGAATTCTTGGGAACCCGGTGAAAACCCACACACACACCGGGAGAACATGCAAACTCCATGCAGAAAGGTCGCAAACCTGGGACCTCTTGCTGCAAAGGCAAGAGTGCTAACCACTACATCAACCATGTAGCCAGCTAAAGAATATAAATGTCTTAATCATGTGCCTCATAGGATGAGGTTTAAATGATATTTTGTCATGACTGAGATGTATGCCATCTCTGTCAGATTCATTTGTCCTCATAAAGAGCCCTAGAGTACAAGATTAATGGGCACTTGTTTGCAGTCACCCATTTAAGGGGACAGTGTGTAAAATTTAGCAGCATTAATTAGTGAAGTGGCACGTTGCAGCTGAATTATCCTTCAAGTCACCCTTTCCTTCTTAGTGTGATGGAGAACCTGTGTAGCTTTCAGTGCATGTCAAAACTCACAGATGTTTAGTTTGTCCATTGTGGACTACTATAAAACATTACCTGGCTTCTGATATATTGTAAATATAAAAGGCTCATTCTTGGGAAATGAAAAACAACAATTTATACAATCAGGTGATTGTAGATTTGAGAAATTATGAGAAATTATTTTATTCTCAATTTCTGCCACATAAAGATAATTTCACCTAAATTTTACACAGTGGATATTTAAACAACTGTAATTTAATCATGCCTTGTCCATAAAATAAAGAAATCACTAACGGTGTTTCCCAGACTCCATATAAGGATGTTCTCACATTTATTTTTTTGTCCACAAACCAGAAAAGTCAGAGAGCTTGTTTTAGTTATAAAAGAAAAAAAAACAAAAAACACTAAATCGATAAAAATAGTTGATGAATTTAGTTAATCAACCCTTGTCTACTCGGTGCTTTTAAACAGCACTTTTGTGTTTTTATGACTTGCCTGCAGTCAATGGGGAGTCCTGTGATGTTTCCCTCGAGCCATCATCTTCTACAACAGGTGATGTGCTGTCCCCTGCAGATGATCATGAGGACTGCAGTCAAGATGTTGCCCTGCCTGACTCTGACGCAGCACCAAAGAGCACATCTCAACCCCCACTACCTTCCACAGAGGCTCCAGCCTCTTCTTCTGCTACTAAACCCCCTGATGGCTCTGCCTCTGCTGCTGCTGCTGCTGCTGCTGCTTCCTCCTCCTCCACGCCCATCACCTCAGCCCAGGGGGCCACCACCATCGCAACCGCCTCATCATCGTCCTCTTCCTCCCCAGCACTGGGAGAAGTGACTGCTTCAGGGGCTGGTGGTGGCAGCAGTAGTAGCAGTGCAACTCCTACTCCAGATGGGGCCAAGCCCAGACAGCAGGTCCCCAATGCTGGTGCCTCAGATCCTCTACCGCCAGGGTAAAGGCAGCCATTAGCTTTTAACTTTTTGTATCCCCTGTTTAATATTATTGTTGTGATTCCAAATACAACATTAAATTACACAATTACAGTGTATATACAGATTACATCCCAACAAAATATTTTGTGTATCAAATAAACCTAAATACACATAAGTAGTCTAGTTCACAGTAAAAATAGCAACCTAACCATGTCTTTTAGTTGGGAGCAGAGGAAAGACCCGCATGGAAGAACGTACTATGTAGACCACAACACCAGGACTACAACCTGGGAGAGACCACAACCACTACCACCAGGGTAAGTTTTTTGGGTTATTTAGCAGTGTGACTCACGAGGATCTGAACTCCCATTTTGAAGCCTCCAGAAACATGATTTGCCCGGTGCTCATGTTGACATTGTAAACGGGAAGGTCAGAGTCTGCATTTCAGGGTATGCAGAATACAGGGTATTCATATTTTGACTCGGACTGAACTATTTTGGAGAAATATCTATTTGCAATTATTATAAATGAAATTGCGATTGCAATATGATTTGTGATATCAGAGGGAATGGTAATTTTTATGTATCATTTTCATTTGTGATAGAAAACAAATTTGTTTCTCACAGATCTGATGAATATGTGATATTTTTACAGATCTGTGAGAAAAAGTTGTTTTCTCAGTCAATAAATTATGATGTGTATAGGTCAGGACAGTATTTTATCTCAAAAGGGTAATTTATACATTGGTAATTTACACAATAGTAATCACACACAATTTTGCGCCACTTTATTCTCCACTGAGGATCGCGGGGGCACTGGTGCCTAACTCCAGTTCGCCAGTCCATCACAGGGCTACATAGAGACAAACAAACATTCACTCTCACATTCACACCTACGGGCAATTTAATCCCCAAATCTGCATGTTTTTTAATGGTGTGAGGAAGCCGGAGTACCCATGCACACGCAGTGAGAACATGCAAACTCCATGCAGAAGGGCCATTGTTCCGACCGGGTCACAAACCCGGGACCTCTTGCTGCAAAGGCAAGAGTGCTAACCACCTATTGCGCCTCCTGTAGTTTTAAAGCCCAAAATTGCAGTAGGCCATATTGCGATCATTGTCCCGCCCATTGTCCCGCCCTAATTAATGTGACATGAATGACAAGACATGATAAAACAAACAATAAGCAGAGTAATTTTTAACTATTATTATTTTTTTATATCTTCGCACTAATGTCTACTTGTTGGTTAGTTTTAGTTTGTTTAGTTTATAGTTTTTGTGTGATTTGATTTCTTCTCATCCATTTGAAAGTAGTACTCATAAAGTATTTCATTAATTTTAATAGATTTTGAACAGTTTTTTGTACCACCCATCTCCTTCTCTGTGCAGTTGGGAGCGTCGAGTGGATGACCGAGGAAGGATCTATTATGTGGACCACAACACCCGCACTACCACGTGGCAACGTCCCACCATGGAGTCAGTCCGCAACTTTGAGCAGTGGCAGAGCCAACGTAGCCAACTGCAGGGAGCTATGCACCAGTTCAACCAGAGATACCTCTACTCTGTAAGACAAACCCCACCATGCGCATTCTCTTTTTCCCCTTATTCATGTAGATATCATGTTTTTCTTTTATATTTACACCCATTTTAAAGTATTCATTCCCATTACACAAGTCTGATAGCAATCTGCAAACCTCAGTCATTTTTCTAAAACCTGTGCATTGATGAGTCTCCTGACCACACTTGAGCTTTCCAGTCATCAATTGTTATTAGTCTAAATGTGCTTTTGGTTTGACCAGTCTGCAGTACTTAACCCAGTGCTACAGTATTATTGGCATAAGTGCTATGATTCCAGTCATGCCAGATTTTCCCTCTCTGTGCTACTTGTAATGGCTTAAATTTTGGGTATATTGTTAGAGTCCAGACACAAAGCTCTTCCACTCGTCTAGCACTTTAAAAATGTCTCCATACCTTTTTTTTTTTTTTTAAAAAAAAGTCACATTTTTGTATATCAAGCCCTGTAATGCCAATTGACAAATAGAAGACATGTCCTAAATTCAGAAGGTCTGAAACAGGTCATTGTCATCTTATCGTGATGGGTGAAAAAACAATATGGCCAGTTTCTGTTGGCATTCACAAATTATGTAAAACAATTAGGGCTATTTCATCCTTTACCCAATAAATGAAAAATGAAGGAATAGTTGAAATTTCAGTGGCAAATTCAGTGAGGTCAGTGTGTATAATAAAAGAGCACCTCTTACAAACACTTTAAAAAACATAATTACCATTCTGATTGATGCAATCACAAGTGAACAGCACTAACTACATGTCCACTTGACACATTTTAGTAGATTGAAAGCAAATACACCTTTGAAGCATCTTGAAGGACGGCCTTCTCTGTCCTGCTGGAGTTTGATGATGGTATAAAAATAATTTCACAATTTATGCATTGATTTATTAGTGGCTACTGTCACAATATCAGTATTGCCCAATACATCAGTGTTTCCCAAACTTCCTGTACAGACCCACTTTTTTAAGATGGCAAAGTATCGTGACCCAAATCACAATGTGAGTCATGAGAAGAGCAAGTTGTAACATATCATATAATGTAGCAACAAATTTACAGCATTATCACCTTATATAATTTTTAATTGAAAAAAGAATAATTTCCAACCGATGTTTCATAAGTTAACAAAGACGCGCACAAATTGTAATTAAAAGGTTGGGAAAATAATGCAAATGAAAAAAAAAATACACTTGTTACCCATCTGTGGGTCCTAGTCCACTTTTGGGGAACCACTGCATTATATGACATTTCTAGGTTTTTCTTAATTTTACAGAATTTTAAGAAAACCATGTAAAATCATCATCTAATTCCACTATAGAGCTGCATGCGGACACATTGATTATGTCCTTCGTTCTCAACTTCATTGTCTCCGTCTCTGATTCAGGCTAACATACAGACCCACACACAAACACATTGACAATGGAGATATATGTACAGTCAGATAAAAAAAACATTTAAATTTTCTATATTTTTAACAGAAATTACATTTGTATCGAGAGTGGCAGTGAGCTCTGATCACAAGGGATCTCAGGATATTAATTCAGTATAAATTGTGAACAATCAACCTAAAGGTGTCACTCACTCATTCACTCACTCACTCACTCACTCACTCACTAATTTAAGCCAAGTTGAGAACTTTGCCCTGCCAGGACCTAAATATTCATAGCCCAGCCTCTGCCACAATCTCTTTGTCTTTCTGAGGGTCCCTCTCCTACATCTTTGATCCAAGAAGTGATGTCATTGTCACTGATGATTAGCTTAAACAACACAAATCAAAAGACAGGCATATGGAAGCACTGAGCAGTTACCAGTCACAGAGGCCCTTTTGCCAATGCAAAACGAATGTTTTAATGTAACTGTAACTTTTTATTTAGTTTGCTGTTTTATAGCCAATATTTTTGGCAACATTTGCGTCTTCCTGTGGTTTTCTTAATGGATCTTTATGTATCCATCCCTCATTTCCAGGCATCCATGATGTCTGCTGAGAATGATCCTCTTGGCCCACTACCTCCTGGTTGGGGTAAGTTCACATTTTGTCTTTTATATCCTGCTCACATTTTCATTTGGTGTCCTCTAAGTCAGAAGAGAACAGAAATGTTTTGTTACCCGCAACTCAGCACTTGTGATAATCAGACATGGCTCAACACAAAGCGGGGCCCAGTGTCTGTTCCATCTTTTAAGCTACAGATTCTTGTCTGTGTTTTTTTTGTCAACTTAAGAGAGACGTGTGGACTCCAATGACCGAGTATACTTTGTCAACCACAATACCAAGACAACCCAGTGGGAAGACCCTCGAACCCAAGGGTGAGCTCTAAGAGAATGTAATAGAAAATAAATGGAAACTGTATTTTTTCTACACACTTTCTCACTGTAGTTGACAGAGAGCACCTGAAACACATACTCTATAGTACAAAATGTCCTTCATATGTTTTATGTCATAACTCGCAGTAGTAAGAGGATAGTGAACACAACGTTAATCTCATAGAATTAAATAGGGATAGAGAAGATGTAATCAGGATAATTTGGGAGTGAAAATGCTCTGTGTTGCCCTGCACTGTCAGAGTACAATTTTAGAAGTCAATATGCCCTTGCACAGACTAGAATGAACCAGTTCTAGGATGTTCTCACTGCTGCAGTTATTTGTCTGGACCTCCTTATAGATAAGACTCATTAGCACTCTTTGAGTTAACTTTTTCATTTTATGAAGTAAAATTAAGATTTTAATGTTCAAGTTCACTGAATGGGTGCTTGGTCTAGGCAACATCAGCATTTCAATCCATCGAATTATTAGGTTAATCTTTTCAACTGCTTGTTACCCCAAATTTCTAATCAACCAATCACATGCAGCAACTCAATGCATTAAGGCAGCGGCCTCAAACTCAAATGACTTGGGGGGGCCACTGAATTTCTAGCCCGGTCAGAAGGGAGCAGGGGGCCGGTCAAGTTTAAAATTAACACTTTCAATTTCAAATTATATCTTATAATCCATCATGATGTCGCAATCGGAAATATCCAGGATTATATTGTACACTATTTCAAAGTAATTCATGTTGCTGATGGGCTAGGGTTTTTATGTGCAGCCATGTTAAAGATTACATAGAGTGGTCCAAAAAATGAGAAACTATCCTATAAGCAGCAGTTATTGTGTCAAAAATTTCTTGTTGATGCCAGAGATCCGAGGAGATAGACCACTCTGATTTGAAATGAAAAAAGCAATAGTAACTCAAATTAACACTTGTCACCATCGCCATATTACCATATTTTATGAGTGACTGTGGTCTGTCTGACTTAAACAGCAAGGATCAGCCCTTTTCACAACTGATAATTTGACTGGTCAAAGCAGAAAAAGCACAGGTGAAGCAGTTTTTAAGAACAATGGCTCTGTTCCATCAGATACACTAGTAAGCTATGCAAATCTAATACCACCCCTGTGGACCCAGCTCAACTAAATGGATTGCATTTTAATATGATCGAGATTACATGTCCATTTCCTTCTATGAGTCAAAAACATCCCTGTGAAGTGTTGTGTGCTTGTTGTTTGACTTAGTTTATGTATTAAACATTTATCATTCCATGTATATGATGCGCATGTATAGTTGTGTGTGAGTCTGGTTTTCTTTTGATGTCACAGTGAGGACTTTTTGAGGGGTAAGACTTCCATTTCTCTCCCCGTAAAACACATTTTATCTCTGTGTTTGTGCAGGCTACAGAATGAGGATCCTCTGCCTGAAGGTTGGGAGATCCGATACACAAGGGAAGGGGTGCGCTACTTTGTGGATCACAACACTCGAACCACCACTTTCAGTGACCCCCGCACTGGAAAGTCCTCCGTGTAAGACCCAATTGTAAAATGAATTGTCTTGGTCATGTGTTCCATATTAATTTGCATGTTATCTGAAACCATGACAGAGGACAGTGTGTGTAAAACATGTTTAGGAACAGATGGAACTGGTACTTTCATTCAGGCAGTGTGCCGTTTTACTTTGCTCAAGTTGGGCACAGTAAAATGTATTTTGTCTGGTGTTTAATCTCAGGCTTGTGTCTTTCATGTAAATTAATCGTTTTCTCAGAAAAAGGTTTGCTCAATGTACACTTCATGGAAACATACCAGATTGTGCACCATGCGCCATCTTTTTTCATTATATGATAAAAATGCAGTGTGCAAAACCTCTTCTTTCCAGAGTGTCTGTCAACGTATTACCTTGTATATTCAAACATCTTTTTTTTTCAGCACCAAAGGCCCTCAGATTGCTTATGAACGCAGTTTCCGATGGAAGCTAGCCCATTTCCGCTACTTGTGCCAGGTAAGTGGTTTCTTTACACTTTACCCAGTCATTCTGTTTCTTGCTGTCAGACACACATTTAAATTCAAATTTTGCAGTGTACTTTCCATTAATATACATTATAATCCGATTATCATACAGTCCAATGCTCTCCCAAGTCATGTGAAGATCACCGTCTCCAGACAGACATTGTTCGAGGACTCTTTCCAGCAAGTAAGAGGATCATTGACCACCTTAATTGCAGTAATACATCACAGCCTACATGAATGGCACCATTGTGTCACTTGTTAATGTGTTCCTTCTCTGTTTATGTAGATTATGGCACTCAAGCCTTACGACTTGAGGAGGAGACTGTACGTCATCTTCAGAGGCGAGGAGGGTCTCGATTATGGTGGCTTGGCTAGGTGCATAAGACTATGCAAATAAAACGTTTTTTAGTCCAAACTAGCATTTTGGAAGTGTAATTTGATCATGTGCACCTTCTCCCCACCTCCTCTCTTTTATCCTCTGTATTTTCCTTTTTAATTCATGCCACTACCTCTGTCTCTCTATCTCAAACCTCACTTTTCAGAGAGTGGTTCTTCTTATTGTCCCATGAAGTGTTGAACCCCATGTACTGTCTGTTTGAGTACGCTGGTAAGAGCAACTACTGTCTGCAGATCAACCCAGCCTCGGCCATCAACCCTGACCACCTCTCCTACTTCTGCTTCATAGGCCGCTTCATCGCAATGGTAAGTAGAGGTACTGTACTGACCACACACATGCAAAAACAATAAGTTAAAACACCATACAATTAAATACTCTTATCCACTAATTGGTGACATGTGCCAGAAGCAGAAGCATTTGTTAAAGCTCTGTAGGGCTGTATGTGTCTTTTCTTTTTATTTTCACATTGACCAGCACATCAAGAATAATAAAAACATTTTTTTTTTGTCTGCAGGCACTTTTCCATGGAAAGTTCATTGACACAGGCTTTTCTCTGCCTTTCTACAAGCGCATGTTGAACAAGAAGCTCATCCTCAAAGATCTTGAGTCCATTGACCCGGAGTTTTACAACTCACTTATATGGATCAGGTAGTTTGTCCTGGAACTTCAATGTTTGTTTAATCTCTTTACTTGGTTGGAAAATTAACATCCTTGAAGTCCACCAAGAAGTTGTAGCTTCAGTGATGACATTATTGCAAATGCCATTTTATTTACTTTGATTTGACTTAAGTCTTGGTGGAGCCTTTGAGTAAAGAGACAATTTTTGCATTTTTAATTAGATTATCAAGCGAGGTCCCTTGTCTTTGTGTGCACTCACACCAAACCTGTTGATATTGTTTGAACACACTCTTTTATTAGCATGCTTTTGGTCTGACACATTTAGGTTGATGGAGATTAAACAAACAGCCTGATCTGCTCAAAAGTTAAATCATGTCTGTTTGAAGTCCGGGTAAAAAAAAAGACCTGAACAAACAGCCATTGTGTATCATATTCTTTGGCTTGGATTATGGTAACCAGTCTGTTGCCAAAATATCCAATTATATATGATTAAGGAAGACATCCATGATCAAACATTTTCGACAGGACAGGGGAAAAAAGAAAGAAGAAACCACAAAAAGAGCAGCAGAGGAAGGTATACAAAAAGACAAAGTTTCAGTGACAGAACAAAGCTTTAAAAAAAAAGTATGACACGATTAAGTAAATAAAGTACAAAACATCTAATACTGAACAAATATTTAGATTAATAAAGCAAATTAGAGTCCAACTACAAAAACCACCACCACAGATGTGGAAAGTAGAAAGACTATAAATGCGCACAAGTGGACGTTCACAAGTTCCAGTTATTCATAAGGATAAGAGAGACTTGATTCACTGCAGATAAGACCTAATGTAGCCACACTGATTTCATTTTCTGACAGTGATATGACCTCATCTCTCCTCAGGGACAACAACATTGAAGAGTGTGGTCTGGAGATGTACTTCTCAGTAGACATGGAGATCCTGGGAAAAATCACCTCCCATGACCTTAAACCTGATGGCGCTAATGTCCTCGTCACCGAGGAGAACAAGGAGGAATATATCAGGTTCAATCAAACTGCCCTTTCTATCAGAACAGTAGAAATACTGTATCTTGACTTTGAATGCTATTCTTTGTAAATCTTAATTTAAATGTTTTTCTTGTAATTAAACGAAGCACTTCTAATAATAATATATTTCAATTTTTTGCTCCATGTAACAAAGAAAGCATTAAAAGGAAATCATTTTGGTTTCTGGACATTTGAGAACATTGTTGTTTCGAGGTTTGGGAAACACCAATCAACATTTTTCAACATTTCCTGCTGTTTTATGGAGCAAACAACTAATTGAGACAGTAATGACCAGATCGATAGCTTGCTGAACACAAAAGGCTAAAAGTAGCAGTATCAGTGCTTTCTGCAACCCAGGGTTTTGAAGACATTTATCAGCTTCATTTGAAGAATGTTAATTTTGATGTATCCCGATACACGATATATATCTTAATATTTTGAAATCTCCTCTACATCACTGTATAAATGTTAAATTGGCATCTTGGATGCATAACACTCACTCTGGTATTAGTTTTTTTTTCAATATTTGAATATAAAATGGGAAATTCACAATCAATTTAAATACAGCAAACTATTTATGTTGAACCAGGCAGCTTAACCCATACACTCTTAAAAATGAAAATAAATAATTACATGGTAGGCCTTTCTAATGTGCAGTAGCTCTCAATACCATAATCAAACAAGCAACTTAAATCAACATATAAGTGCCATCAACAACAATCGCAATTCTCTTTTCAACAGCAGATCATTTTCAGAAGAGGAAAAAAAAAACTAGCACAATGGTAGGAGTAAAGGCTGAGTCTGTGAAAAACCTTTCTGAGCAATAAGTGTCACATTACAGCAGCAGGGGTACCAGCTGCACGCACGTGTGTGTGTGTGAAGCCTCAGGCTCTGGTCACAGACAGATCATCATGTTTTTCCCCTCGCCCCCTTGGGCTTTATGTGTGCAAATACCTTTAGAACGATAAGTGCTTTCACGTCAGTCTCCAGAGTCTACAAATAACACCAGAAAAGGTTGCTAGATTTGTCGCTAGTTGCTTTTTTGAAAAAGAGTTGGTAGAGTGTCTGAATACTCACCACTTTCTCATTCATTGTAGAAAAATGTCAGACAGACTGACTATCAGAATTGCGTTACAAACCTAAGCACCAATGTATCTAAATACAACCGTGTCAGGGCCCATCACATTGTCCCAGTCGTCTGAAACACATACATAAAATACGTTTCTGTGGTTTGTTATATTTTAAAGGTGTTGTGCTACCAGTATAAATCAGCTTTTACTATGTACATTTCTGCAGTCTGATGGCAGAGTGGAGGTTCTCCCGTGGGGTTGAAGGTCAGACCAAAGCTTTTCTGGATGGGTTCAATGAGGTGGTTCCACTGCAGTGGCTCCAGTACTTTGATGAAAAGGAGCTGGAGGTGAGCAGTACTGTATTTTTTATTACATTTAAACTACCCCAGATGTCTGCCACAGATTTTTCTGTCAGTTGTATTCAATGGAAACACATGGGAAGCTAAATTGGCAGCTGCTGTAAATGTCAACTAGGATGTGTTTTCAAAAAGAGTGGATGTTTACAATCGAGGTCTAGACTAATTGTACTGTATTTGTGCTTATTAATGCGACATCAAACAGACATAGTGTGCCTTGTGATCTGTCCAGATCTCTTATGTGAATTTGTGCCCTGAAAAAACAAAAATACAACCAAAAAAACCCAACAAATGACTGAAAGGAAACACAGGTAATTATTTGTTTAAATTATTTATTAATAATAAATTTTATTCATTTTTTTATTATTAATCACTAAATCCAAATGGCTTCACCTCAAAAAAGGTCTGTCAAATTTTTTGTAGTTTTTGTAATGGCAGCAGTAATTTTGCATAATAACTATTTTCATACAACATAAAACAGCTAGACAAGTAATTTTTTTGTCACTGTTCCTCACAGTTTTTTGTTGGACTTGATTTTTTTCCATTAAGTCATCTAGGTTTAATTAAACTGAACATAGATTGTTGAGCAATTAACTGTTAAATGTTAAGAAAATCTGAAGGTGCTTCCCCTTTCGATGAGAGTGGTATGAGGATTGTGGATGAGTTAGTTGCAAAGCCCAACATTATTAGAATTCCTCTGAGTGATTCTGGCTCTGTCTGTAACTCCATGTTATCTCTGTGTGTGTTGGTTTGTGATCCAGGTGATGCTGTGTGGCATGCAGGAGGTAGACCTTCAGGACTGGCAGAGGAACACAGTGTATCGTCACTACACTAGGAACAGCAAACAGATCATCTGGTTCTGGCAGGTACAGTCCTCGTCAACACACACGCAGCTATTCTTTTTAGGACACTGTATAGAGCTCCAGATTTAATGTGACTCAGTTTGGTCACAGTGCCATTTTGGCTGGCAACGCTCCTGAAAAATACCTGTGCCACCAGTGCAAGTTTCAAGCTCTATAGTTCACAGTGCACTTTGAATCTGCAGAGGTCAAGCAATATATATCGAAGAACCTGACAGGCTGGAGATAAATGATCCTTACAGTACCCCCAGGTGCTTTTCACAAGAATGGAAACAGCTGCAGCAGACATTATTCCAGACCTGCAACATGACATCTACAAATTTCTGATGAACTTTCCCTCATTCCACTCCACAGAACACTTACACATCACTATTAAAGCATGTAAAAAAAAACAATTTTTCCTTTGAAGAATGTTAATTTGAAGGCTCACATTTGTGCTGTGTCATGTTTTGAGAGGCTAAGAGGCAAAGCTTAGAAACACTTAAAGATCATAACCCTAAGTTTGTCAAATAAAGGTTTTATTGATGTTGTAGTGTTTCTCTAAATACAGTAAGGCTTTATATACACTATGTAAAAATGTGACAATCATTGTAAGTTAGGTTTCCCTTAAGCTTCTCTTTGACTGCAGACCTGTGTAAGTGTGAATCTGGATGCAAACTTCAGCGTCACGATTAATGACAGTACCTGATATAAAGTGATCACAATATTTGTCTGTAGACTCCCATCACATTTCACATATTAAACCATAAAATGTTAGAGGTAACAAATACACTCACTCATTTACTCACACGCTTTCTTTCCATATTCTAAATGCATGTAGGTTCTTGTTCCTAGTGTGTCTCACTACTGACAGTTCATGAGGTCAGCAGTGGCATCTCTGTTTGATGTTTGTCATCACTTCCTCCCTTGCAGCTGGTGAAAGAAGTAGACAACGAAGTGCGGCTGCGGCTCATGCAGTTTGTCACTGGAACCTGCAGACTTCCTCTGGGGGGCTTTGCTGAACTCATGGGTCAGTAACACACACACCAGTTAACATGTAATCATAATAGCTAAGGTAACTGTAAGTGTGTTCTTCTGGCCATGAGCATTTGAACTTTTAGAAATAAATCAGTAAAAACTACAAAGAGAAAAGAGGAAAGTCCCAGCTTTAACCTCAGGAGGTTTACTTTTGTATAGGTCATTACATCTCTTTTGTCAAGAAATGAACATATTTTTGCATTCTCATGTCACAGCATATGTAGAATTTTCTTAATTGTGCAAAATAAAAAACATAACAAGAATAATAGTTGGAGAAGATGCCAATATCATCATCGTGAATCACTGGTTAAATGTTGAGAATGCAAAATCATTACTTTCTAATGCAGAAATCAGTGCAATAAAATCCTTCAATGCAATCAATGTCTTTGAACTGGGTTCTAAAATATGTAAAAATGTATAATATGTAGAAAGTAGAATTTGTAGATTAAAATGATCTGAAACAATTCTATATTGACAAAAAAAGATTTTTATATAAGATATATGCACAGCCACAATATTAAAACATAAGAACCTTAATTTCTTCTGCAGGAAGTAATGGGCCACAGAAGTTCTGCATTGAGAAGGTGGGGAAGGACACATGGCTTCCTCGGAGCCACACATGGTGAGTTCTGCCCAGATTGTCCTCGATTAGGACTAATAATGTAATGGGATTTCTAATTCACTTCAAGTAAATAAGGACTTGTGGAGTTCACGGTTTGACACAGTTAGTAGTCGAAAATTCTCCATTAGTTTTGTCAATGTGTTCTCATCGCAACCCCAAGGTGCATCACAGTAGACATAGTCAAAGCTCCAGTGTGTAACTTCTGTCACCAACACATTGCTAGGAGCAACCTAGCTCACGCCTCAGCTGAGCCTGCAGAGCTTTCTGACATGAACAAATAATAAATAAATAAATTATCAAATAATACCTCTCTCATGGTTCAGAGAACTGGAGATAATTCCTTAACCTAGTCACCGTCTCACTTAACTAGTTTAGTTATAAATCCACCTTCGCTCTGTCAGTGGTGATGTAAAACACATAACACTGTTATACTAGGAAACATGTAGAGAGTTGTGTGTGAAGCTAACAGGCTTCAGCATTAGAGTTTTGACTTATTAACAGCTTTAATGTAGGAAGCTGTTAATATGTAATCAGGACAAGGTGATCACCATTAATAACTAGTGCTGATTTTCCATGTTTTTTCTTGTCACTGATCCTTGTTCTTCCATCTTGGTCTTCCCCCCCCCCCAGTTTCAACCGTCTGGACTTGCCTCCCTACAAAAGCTTTGAGCAGCTGAAAGAGAAGCTGCTCTTTGCCATTGAAGAAACAGAAGGATTTGGCCAAGAATAGAGGGCAGTGTCTCTGTGCCCCCCTCCATCCACCCACCTCGCAGTTTATCCATTCAAGTAAAAACAAAAACTAACTTGGAAAACAACAATAACAAAAAAAAAAAAATTGCACAAGAAAACCACCATTGTATATAAGCTATTTTCTCTCATTTTAAACCAAAACCTTAAATTTGCAGCGTTGATTCTGCTGCAGCTCTGATCCACAGCCCTTATATATTATTATATATGAATCCCCATCATGAAATATGCAACAATTTCAGCTTTTTTTTTTCCACTTGTCTGTTTAAAAACAGATCAAGGGTATTTTTTTTATTTCCTTCCCCACTGCTGACCGGCTTTTTAAAACAGACAAAGTGTTTTTGAGAGGATTTTATAGTAGAAGCATATTCTACTTTTTAAGCTCTAGTTCTATAGAGCTTTTAAATAGTAAGAGTAGTACCGGGGTCTGGTGCCTGAATTTCTTTAATTTTTTTTTTTTTTTTTTTTGGGATCCATAGTGATTTAAAAAAGATAACATTTTTTTGCGTGCTTGCATGGCTGCCTTGGAAGATGAGAAGACTACCATCACACACAGAGGGACATTTTAGCCTGGGTCGCTCTAAATCATCTCTTAGATAGCTTTTTATTTATTTTTATTATTATTTTTTAAACAACGGCAACAAAAACCTTGATTGTCTTAAAGGCAAACACGTTCAGGATGGACAAATGTGAAGAGGACGAAGACGTGAATAACCCTCAGCAGTTATGGACACCTGAAGCATCATTGTTTGGATTAAGACACAGGTTAAAAAAAGAAAAAAAAATCAAAAAGGAAAATATACAAAGTGTGTATGTGTGTGTGATGACAGTCGACTTAAAGCCTGAGACACTGGACTAAAGATTCACACAATGATGAGACAAGTTGACACTAATACATCAAGTTAAATCAAATAAAATGTAATACAAATAAAAGAAAGCAGATCCTGTGGCTCAGTCGTTGAAGAGCGTAGCTGATTTCCCTTTGCCTCGTGGAATCTGCCAGTGTCTCCAATCTCATTTAAATCCCGTCTACTTCAACAACACTTCAGGTATCACCCTTGATAAAAAAAAAAATGACCTCACAGATAGTTCAACTATTAACATAAAAAAAAGAAAAATGCCTTTCTAAACCGTCATCTTTACATGTACTTGGGGGAGCTAGACTAATCACTCCGAGCTTTATTGCGAAGAAAAAATGTCATCATCGTGGCAGTGGATTGCCCTTGAATGTCAGCGTTTGTTCAGTCATGAATATGACGCTATCGTGCCACAGATGAGGCGCGCGCGCGTGTGTGTGCGTGCGTGTGTGTGTGTGTGTGTGGGGTGACTGACTGACGGCAAAACCCGACGTTGGTCTGCGTCACTGTTCACTGTGCGTTCTCCCATTGTTGAACCCTTCGTCTAATGCTTCAGGGGACGGGAATTCGCAAAATGTCCACCTCCGTTGTTTTTTGTATGACGACTCCTTTTTTTTCCAGTCAGTGATTTCAACATTGGACAGAAAAAGAAGTCGCCTTAGCAGTGGCAGTTTCCCCTTTTTTGTGGGGCAACGCCCAATAGTGAGGGACGTAAAAACATTTACTGTAGCGAAAGGAGCCGACTTTTAAGAGAATTCAAAACCACCGTAGCTTTGTGCTTCTTTTGGAACAGACGCCTCTAATCAAAAAAAAAATCAACTGTGTGTGAATATTCATTGTATAAAGATGATGAAAAGTAAATAAATGACTTAAATATTATAAGTAATTACACAGAGCCGCCGCTCCACTGATGGAAAATCTGTGATGCCTTTTGTTCTTATCAGAAATAGATGGGACGTTTCAGGTGGCCTCGATCGCAGCCACACGTCGCCCGGGCAGGAGAACCTCCCTCACCGATCAGCTGATTGATGACACTGTGTCACAGTGACGGTGATGATGGTACAGCAGGTAACTTGGAACCGGTTGAGGCCGCCTGAAACGCGTCCAAACTGTAACATATCGCGTGTAGATACACACTGTATACACCACCTACACTGTACAGAATGCCCCTTTACCGGAGACGATGTGTATAGAAGATTAATTTTTAATCTGCTTTCACCACATTTTAAATGAAGAGAGATGGATTTATGAGATACCAATAAATACCTGAATCACCCCCCCCTCCCCCCATGTGCTGGCTTTGTCCTTTTTTTGTGTGATGGAATGAGTGACAGGACTTCTGCTCAGAAATTTCAACTTGATTTTTATTTCTGATCTAAAGGAAACCTATTTATTATTCTATTTGGGAACAAAATTCTCACTCACTCGCTCATTTTCTACCACTTTATCCTCCACTGAGGGTCGCGGGGGGCGCTGGTGCCTAACTCCAGCTGACACAGGGCGAGAGGCAGGGTACACCCTGGACAGGTCGCCAGTCCATCACAGGGCCACACAGAGACAGACAATCATTCACTCTCACATTCACACCTACGGGCAATTTAGTGTCCAATTAACCTAATCCCCAAATCTGCATGTTTTTGGACTGTGGGAGGAAGTACCTGGTGGAAACCCACGCCCACACGGGGAGAACATGCAAACTCCATGCAGAAGGCCCCTTGTTCCGACCAGGTCATGAACCTGGGACCACTTGCTGTAAAGACAAGGGTGCTCGGCACAAAATTCTCTCATAAATATTAATACATGGCCACCATTAAATTGGCCCTAACTCAATAAGAGACAATGGACCCTGTGTCGATGCTTCATTTTCAAATTGAAATAGGTGTGAAACTGTGGAATTGTGTGAATTGTCAGTGCTTTGTTGTCGTGTTCTTAAATGATTGAAACCAATGAGGACTCAATACCTCGTTTCCGTGTTTGATTCGGATGTAACGGAATATGGCCACCATGTGTTTTGCATTTTCTTCTTCTTCTTCTATCATAAAATCATCCGTCTATCTGACAGGATCACCACAGTGTGGCACACGTACATGGCTCGCTCACATTTAGGTCACGTGGTGCTGGTGATGATGAGATATTTGGGGGTTTCTGAATCATAATGTGTTCTTGCAATTTTGACCAGTATCATACTGATCCTGAATGTTTTCTCACATCTTTTAAGTTAACTTAGCGTGTAGCTGCTTTAAGGTATAGTGTTTAAAGACAGGCATGATCTATCAACAGAAATTGAATAAGATGTATAAAATTATGTTAATGATCGCCTGAGAATTAAGAACTGCTGTGTTTTCATTTAGGGCTGCAACAATTAAATATGAATTAATGAATACATCTCCAGCTAATTAGATAATTGATTCAAATGTTTTAGTTTTTTAATAATTAAAAATGGTGAACGTATGTATTCATAAAGCACTTTTCTTGCCTTGATAACCACTCAAAGCTGCTTTTATATTAGTTTTGCCACTCACTCACACATTTTCATACCCAGTCACACACAGCTGTCAGGAGCAACACAAGGTTTTATTTCCTGCCCAAGGACACAGTGGCAGGTTGACAAGCCGGGAATTGAATCCAGAACCCAGAACCCTCTATTTGAAGGACAGCTTGCTGTACCCCTGATCCACTGTTGATGGCAGTTTTTTTTTCCACTTCGTTAATGTGAGTATTTTTCTGGTTCCTTTCTTTTGGTTTGTGGACAAAACAAAACATTTAAAATGTAGAGATTTGGGAAACACTTTTTTTCCCTAACATTTTAATTTCATGAATGAATGAATGAATGAAGTTGCAGCTCTGCTTTCATTATACTCCTCTTCCAGCTGGTTGCAACGTGCAATATCGCCCCTAATTCCCACTAAATCACACGCACTAATCCTTGCCATTGTGTGGTAATGAGTTATGAACTATTACACATCAAATAATGAACTGAAGCTGACTTTTAAACATTTATTTGCACATCAAATAGGAATACTGCAAAACCCATCTTGAAAAATCACAATTAGATCTTTTTCCCCAGAGTGTTCCGTGTCAGTGACTTCGTTTTAATCAAACCTGAGAAAAAACAAAAAAACGAGCTGCTGCTTTTGTTGAAAATTTTTAAAACTGTCCTTACATTTCCAGAGAATAAGTCAAGAGACCAATCACAAAAATAAAACTTAAAAGTTAAAAACATTTAATAATAAATCCGTAGGCACAGTTCAGCTAAAGATGCACTTTCCATTAGTCTTATAAAAACAAATCTTAAGAGTATACAGGTAAATCCTTAATGCACAAAAAGTGATTAATTAAATGTAAAAACAAACCCTGTATAAACAGAGAATGTCTGATTTAACTGGACGAACTGGCTACCTCTGCTTGAATTGTCAGTACACTCGGTTTAGTAACATTTATAATATTTCTTTATTAAAACATGTCAAGTTTATCCTAAACTATCCTATTATATATTATATATGTACTGTATATCATATGATTTTGATTTAGACTGTGGCTTGAAATGTGATGTGTCTGAACACCAGTACTGTTCTGCTTTATTTATTATTTAATTACACATTGATCGTTAAAAAGAAAACACTTCATTAAGAGTCTTTGAGTCGTGGACGACGTCACGAATGTAACTTCACCCCAGTTTCTTGAGGAGATCCACAGCTTCTTTATGCACCTGCAAAAGAACATGAGCACGTACTGTGAAGCAGCCGCTTACGTTCACATCAGCGTTTGGTAGTCTACAACTCGTGTGACAATATCCAGCAAAAGGAGTTTCAGCATCCTGTTTTAAAATGGCAGCATCACACGCACCTCTTTGTCCTCCAGTGTGTGCGCAGGGTAATCTTTCGCCCTGGTCAACCACTGCACTGCTCTCTGCTTGTCGTTCATGGCCATGTAGGTCTTTCCCAGCATTAGCAGGTTCTTACTGTAGAAGTCAGGATCAACTAAGAAGAGAGAGAGAGAGAGAGAGAGAGTTTTTTGTTAATTTGCACAGGTTGGTACATTCCAAAATAATTCATCAGGTGATACAGTAACATCAAAAATATTCACTGGCAAAAAAGACACAAGTGATGGTACAGATGAGAATATCTGTCAGGTATTTGATTTGAGAAACAAATCAATATATAAATAAGTGGCAAAATAGAGAACTACATAAACAAGAACCACTATAATGAATGAAGATTTCCCCCATGTTGGCCCCTTAACTTGTTTTTTGTCAATAGTGATCAGCATAGTTTCATATGAGGTAGTTGTTTTATCCTGTAATTGACATTTTCTAATTTCCACTAAGTAAGTCCAGTCATAAACACTGAAAATTCTATGTAATCTAGTTAAAGTCCAGTAGTACCTGTGTATTATTTTATACTGAGTGAATTTACTTGTAGGTTCCCTGACAAAATTGCCACTGCCTGACTTAAAATTATGACTAAATTGTCACTTAATCACACAGTGTTCTTTGTGTAGCGCTTCCAAAAGTGCCACACCTCTGTTTACAAACGACATAAACACTGAACACTGACTTTTCCCAAAGACTCCAAGCAACGGAAAACAATAAACCGAGTTTATTGATGTGCAGCGTTTTACCTGCTTCGGCTTTCAGGAAGAAATCCAACGCCTGAAAGAGACGCAGTGATGTTAACGACTCTACAAACCAAAACAAAGCGCTGAGGGCTTTTCAGCTCTGTGATGCGTGATGAAGATGGAGGGAGAGGAGAGCTCACCTCCTCATACGTGGACACAGGCGGTGAGGAAAAAAGGGCAGCTGCGATCTTGCGCTGGTACCACGGCAACTCGGCAAAAGCAAAACACCTGTGAAAAGGTGAGACATAAAGATGCGAGGTAATGCTGAAACAAGCACGATGCTACTTTTTTTTTTTTACCCAGATGTGTGTGTGTCACTGTAGCAAACATGCCACCATTATTTATTTTATTTATTTTTTAATGATTTAATTCGACTTGTAGGAGCCATTCTTCATTTGTTTTGGGCAAAGTACCTTATTTTGACCACAAGCGTGTAGTGTAGTTGTGTTTCTGTTTAATTGGTAGCCACCCAGCACCGGGTGTATGAAATAAGGTGGAAATCAGTGCGAGTTGAATGGTGGTGGGGAGCATCTGCATGGCAATGTTCTGGTTTTTGTTCCATTTTTTTTCTTGATCGCAATAAATGGGAACTTCGCCCAAAAGAGAACAACCTTCGCACAGTATTTTGTTTTTCCTGGAATCGAGTTAAAAGCCATCCTGACTCATTAAGTTTCTTTTTAACTGACCTTTATTTCAGCATTATTTTTCAACTTGCTGGACCTGATTATAGCACTCTGACACACTGGTTATCATTAAAAGTTGCTGTCAGTGAAATACTTAATTTTAAAATCTGTGTTAAAAAAAAAAAACTGTCGGTGACAAATGGGTCTCTCTAGCCTCTTTTACAAAATGAGTGGGGAATAATCAGGGATTTTCTTTTAAACTAGGGTGAAGCCTCTAAAAAAAGAAATCATTCCTTTTCATGAACTTTGGGTGAATTGTGAGGAAAAGCCAAATGCCATCATGGAGCCGAGTGTCTGTTCCAGTGGTTACAGTGTTGTATCTTTTACTCAAGTGATCTGAAGTGAGAGTGAAGCAGACAAGTCAGGTCAAGCCACAGCCATTCAAGAACAGAGGTGCATTGTAGAGTGAGTGCCGACTACACACATTTCCACTGAACAAAACAACAGAACAAAACAGTGAAATCTGGGACTTAATTATTATTATTATTTTTTTTTTTTTTTTTTAACTGTGGGAATGGAAGTATTTGTCTCCGAAGTCTGACAGCAAATTTTAGAGGAAATGTTGACTTCATTATAAGATGCAGTGCAGTGGTTTCACTGACTGAGTTGTCTTATTAGTAATCATTTCATTTAATTACGACTGACAGATTAAACTGTTGCTGTGGAAAAAAGGTGTCTTTCAACTGCATTTCCTTTCATTATAACTAAGAAAAACGGAGCCGCTCCCGTGACACACGACACATGGCTGACTGTGATCGCGTCATAGTGAGTAAACTCGTATTGTCTGACGCAAAAATGCATGATGTTTTACTTTGAAGCTGCAACTGGTTTGTTTTCCCTTTGGTAGGACATATGGTGAAGATTATTTGTTTTCATAGATACTTCCATTTCTTGAAACCTCAAATATAGTCACTTTTGTGCTGACACCAGTTGTTCTGAGGAGTCGCCACCACTGCCAAAGTCACTTCCTTCAACCTCAAGAAGATCTAACACTGACTTGGTTGGCTACACCTTTAGTCCCAAAAAAAGAAAAGTCGTCTCACCAGTAACCCAGGATGTGTAAGGAAGTGGCATCTTTAGGATTGAGCTCGATGGCTCTCTGAGAAAAAAGAAATATGTTTCACGTGAGGGTGTCAAAATTGTAACAGAAGAAAACAAAACAAAATATCTCACCTCAAGATGTTCCCTGATGATGTACGAGTTTCCGATTTTCACCTTGACTCCCTCAAAATCCCCGACATCACTGAGACACACGGCGTACCACTGTGTTGAGGAAAGAGGCAAACGTGAAAGCATATTTCCAAAAACAAAACAAACAAAGAAACAAATGGATGCGATCTGGCTTTGTGACAAACATTCAACTCTGCAGTTTACCGTCTAGAGATAGTATTGTTGTCACTGGAAAGGTAAGTGTAGCATTGTATGTAGTGGGGATCCAATAAAATACTCTCCCTTTAGCCTGTCTCTGACTGTTCTGGCATCCCAGGGCTATCCACTAAAAGTGGCTGAAGTGTTTATTGTGACACTTTAGTGATCTTTAGATACGGGAGGGCCACGATGACACACCAAAAAACATCAGAAATTTGATTTTCCACTGAATGTCCTCTTTAAATTCTTATGAAAACAGCCACTAAATAGACATATTGCTTGGTGTATGCACTGCCAATTATACTGTATAGGTCTACAGATGTGAACAGCATCACTTCCTGTTTGTTTGGTTTGTTTGGTTCCGAGTGTTGCATGTTTGTGTGTGTGTGTAATGTCAGCTTCCTGAGCTCGTTGGCTGCATTATTGCCCAGTTGATCAGGTATTTCAGTTTCGCATATTTCCTAAATCTCTAATGACACATCACAGTCACTTTATGACTTAATACATTTCTTACATATAGCCCCTTTAATCTTTAGGGTGAAGACCGACTCACTTTGTGCGCTGCAAAACACTTGTCATCCCTCTCCAGTGCCCTCTTGGCATATTCAAAGGCCTCGAACATCAGCCGCTTCTTCTGCTTGGCGTCCATGTTGGGCAGGAGGGAGAGGTCACGAGACGCCCGGGCGAGCCTCCACAGGAACTCTGCATCATCACTGGATGGACACGAGTATACACATATATACTCTGTGTGACCAATCAACTATATGCACGGAAGGTCACTTACAACTTACACTGTCATATAATGTCTAGTTGGTGGTCACGAAGGGTAGACTTGGATCTTGTAAGGTCATGTTGGTGATTAAAACTTCCGTTATCGAATGAAAACATTCACATCGTCTATTAGTTTTTAGCGGAAATACTGAAAACCAGGAAGTGACCGTGCATGTGGTCAATTACTCACTGTTGTCCAGCTCTCAAATTTCTGATGCACTGCATGTGTTTGACATATTTTACTTTGGTGCCCCCTGGTGGCACAGAGTGATGTCTCCTCACCTGTCCTTGTGCTGCAGCAGAAGCTGGTAGAGTTTCTCTGTCTCTGCGCAGCTGTACAGGTAATCGGCCTGCTCAAGGACGTCCTCTGCACAGACGCAAAGCCCACAAGGCAACAGCTTTTCTTTAACATTTGAAACAAATATGCATTTCTCTGTGCAATTTCACATGAGCACCTTTACTTACACCAAAATTAAATGAAATATATTCAGTCAAAAACCCATCATCTGTTCACTCACTCAGACCTGACCACAGCTGTGTATTTTGGTTCTGGTATCAACTTCTTAAATTCATAACATGTAGCATTTCTGAATTTAAATACATAAAAACTGTGCAATTCCATCATTCAACATCATTCTGGCAGAATTCAGGTGTGTCAATCAAGCTTTGGGCTAGGCCCCTTATTTCCATTGAAGGGCAATCTTAATGGTTCAGCATGCCTGGACATGTGGGACAATGCTATGCGAGTTTGGTGTGGAATACTTGACTGGCCTTGAACCCTATTGAGCAGCTTTGGGGTGAACTGGAACTGAGAATGTGACCCAGGCCTTCTCGTCCAACATCAGTGCCTGACCTCATAAATGCTCTAGAGAATGAAAGGGCACAAATCCCCCTAAAATTATTTAATAATCTTGAGGAAAGTCTTCCAAGAAGTGTGAAAGCTGCAAAAGAGAAGCCAACTCCATATTAAAGTACTGTATATGTATTTGATCACGTCATTATAGTCCCTGTTGGTGTAATGGTCAGGTGTCTAAATACTTTTGTCCATATAGTGTACTGTATGTAACCAGCAGGATATACACTAGGCAATATGTATATGAGGCATCTCTTCTCTTCCACAGCTGTTCATAAAAACTGAGGATGGTGAATAGTTGTTGTGCATCAGGACACCAAAACAGTCGGGGACAGGCTAATGGGAGACCGTTTTACCGGAAGATCCGAGGACAGCAGAGGTGGATCAGTGCGATAAAACGTCCCTAAAGCAGTGGATTCCACTTTTAGAGTGATCACTTTCTATCAGGTACGTGTCACAGTGTTATGCATCCAGATTTGAAGCTTCTAGGTCGGCAGTTAAGGCAAATATAAGTACTTGTGTTTCAAAATATTTTTTTGCGATATTTCATGATTACTCAACATAGTTTTAAAGTAGTGCTGCAAAGCTGAAACAACAAAAACGTACATGTCCTTCACACACGCTGAAAACAAAAATTTTATTGCTTGATCAAAATGATAAATCTCTAAATTTGCAGCTGTTTATTTCATGGCCACTTGCACCATGTTTTCCCGCCAAAGCTCTGCCAAACACACAGATGATTCAAACAAGACAAGACAACAAATCGCATGACCCCACGCTCCTTCCCAGTCTCAAACAAGGTGTTCTCTTGAACAATTGAATTGTTTCCCTGTTTTTTTTTTAAATAATGCCCAAATCCAAATTTCAACATACAGTAAAACAGTTCTTTCTACCTTTTCCTACAGCGTGGAGCACGGATGAACTCTGCACCAAGTGATAAGCTTCATACCCGAGGCAGGAGAGAGCCGGGATTCCGAGGAGCAACGCCACTCTTCCACTCTGTGCATAGGAAAGCATGAGACAGGTATCAAGTTTAATTGTTTCCTGGGTGTAAATTATGATCATGTGCCTGAGCTGAACCCTGGGTAATCTAAAAGAGAGGCTGTTACAGAAAATCTAAAACCAAAAAAAAAAAAAAAATCGTTTTCTGATCTTAAACGTGACTGTCTTCTCAGTTCTTTGCTCCATATAACAAAGAAATCATTAAAACTGAATTATTTTGGTTTGTGGACAAAACAAGACATTTTTAAACACCATGATTTCCAGGTTTAAACACTGATATTTTATGGACCGAACAGCTAATCTGTTAGTTGAGGAATCAACACATTCATCGATTATGAAAATAAATGTAAGTTGCAGCACTAGTGGCAGGCAGTCCTCAGGCAGCGACTAACAAGACCAGCTTCATGCTGGTTAGGATTCATTTTCAGAGGCTCAGTGCCAAACTTTGCAGTCCAATCAATATTTTAAACTCATCTCTACAACCTGCAGGCAGCCAGTGAGTGAAAGGAATATAATATAACATGTAAAATTCTTTCCTGTGCCGGTTAAAAGTCTGACATCTGCATTTTGAACACCCTGATGCCGTGCAATCGTGTTTTGGCTGAAGCACATAAACACCGTGTTATAGCCATCCAGGCAAAATGTACAGCATAACAGCATGAATCACACTTTGAAGATCATTCTAGGAAATCCATCATCCATAATCAACACAATGAGACGTAGATCTGAGGTAGCATTTGGACATGACGAGCTCAAGGTTTAGAAGGGTTGTATAATAAGATATAAGGATAGCACTATATGACAGTTCAGTAAAGAAGATGGTAATACCTAACATTATCCAAGATCCAAGATTTTAATTCACCATTTGTGAATGAACAGACAGTCCAGACACTTAGGAATTCTTGTGCAAACCATCCAGAGTCAGTCATTTGAAAGAGAAAACAAGAACAAGACACAGAGAAGTACATAATGTCAAAGTAATCATTAGAGACATAACCTTGCTGCACGTTTTGCCTTTTTTGACAAATGAATTTCACTTAAAAACAGCATCTTGAAGGCAACAAACTTATTATTTTTAAAAAATGCTGGACCTTTTATTTTATTGATTGTTTAATGAAAGTTTTCGTTTTAAATATTGTGGTTATTGTAAATACCATAGCTTAAAAAACAGCATACTCATTATCAGGAAAAACAACACCACCACCCCCTTCCCAAAGTAAGAATGAATGGCATTGTTATTTACGGTCAGAGCAGAGGAGGTCTTCCTGGACACGGCCCAGTAAAACCGGCGTGTCCCACGAACTGCGGTACTCGTCGCACCGGACACCGGCGACAAAGTCCCGGTCACGAATCGCACCAACAACCTAGTAGCCATCGATCCCAGTGCCTTAAGTGTCAGACAGCAGGGAATTCCTGAAGTTATAGCAGAGACAAACAGGGAGCATTCAAGAGCCCTACGCAGAAAACGTTGCAGAATACGTACACAGTTCAGTTTTTCTACCTTACAATTCCCACGTAGTTACATTTCACATGCATATATGTTTATTTATATTTTTACCGTGTGATTCCTATGGGTTTTACCACGACCCGAGTTACTGCCTGTCTGAGACAAATAATCAAGAGCAGTTTATCAACTAGTTTCTCTTAAACGTAGCACCGGTGCTTCAGCATATGACGTCGACGGGAAACTACTGACAGTCGCTGACGTTCCGTATTAATATTACTCACGCTATTTCGCTGTCCAGTGTTATCATTTATTGTACTTTGTTAAATTTGAGCCAGAACGCGAAAACATAAACAGTTGGTACAACCTTTGGAGGAAGCGAGGGGCTCAGCTGAGAGCCTCAGGCCGGAGGAGGACGAGAGGAGGGTTTGCTCGGCTCACACTCCGCTCTTCAGCTGTTCACGTCAGACAAAACGCTTCATATCAACAGCCGAAGGCGGACGGTTGAAGATTATATTTGTCAACAAGTGAACAGGTAACAAAGACTGTGCTCTTTAAGCTAAAATATATATAAATAGCATTTTGCCGAGAGGCTGTCAGTTTGTTGTGTTACTCGGCCACACCCACTCAACAGCCTGCATGTTTTATTTAATTGTATCTCATTTTGGACAGGAAAATATACAAAAGTTAGAAAGACAGTTCCAAATAGATAAAGTGCAGGTAGAGGTAGATAAATTTACTTGAAAGCTCAACCCCAAAATACAGTTTCACAGAATTATACAAAAAGTAGCATATCTAAACCATATTAATTAACAAACCGTACTCACAACAACAATCGTATGGAAATCGGATAACATTGATATAATTGAATACATTTAAAGTCGAAATGTATTTGTACATAGACAACAGCTATGCGAATAAATAAATAACTAATCCATAAAACAGATTTTATATGATTTTTCAATGCATGATTTAAATCAATTCACAGTTGTCTGTGAGGGTCCAGGCGCCTACAGCTACTATAGAAGAAAATTCATAGTTGAACAGCGAGAAAAAGCTAATTTGATGAACTAAATCTTAAAACACTTTATTCACCACAAAGGAGAGCAATCAGTTATGTATGCCTCACCTCACCTCGCCCTTCCAAGTGTGTTGGAGAACATACTGCAGTCTTCAGTCAGCATCAAAACCCAAGAAAACCCAAAAACCCAACAAATATTTGTTTTCCTTTGTCCCTTGTGTGTATTGTAAAAGCACGGTGGTCCTAAATGACAGCTTCCATCGAGCTGACACAGCTAAGGGTATCAATACAAAAGGCCAATTATTAAGGTAATGACAAACAAGAAATTTAAATATAAAAATTTAAATCTAATTGCTTAATTTTCTGCCAAAAGAAAAATAATTACCCCTACATTTTACACACTGGACTGAAGGGTAAGGTTTTTTTTAAACAAAAAAAGAAACAAAAAAATGTATAAACAACTCATCCACATTCAGTACTTGAAAATATTCATGAAATATTAGAAGTATTAAAAAGTCTAAAACTAAACTATGTCTATTCAAATATGGGTGAGGTTAAGTGTTTAGTCTTTCTTCCTGTATGAGAGCAGAATGTTTGCAGTAGAAGCATCAGCAGTTGTTATTAACAGTGGCTTAGTTGTTGGAAAGAGATACAGTACAACATGGTGGTATTGTACCAATAATGGTATTATATGATATCTCATTTTTCTGCTGCCACAAGTTAATTCATTGACATAACTAATTACGAACCAATATGAAACAATTTTACACACCACTGTCCTGTTTTGAAATTATGGGAAAATAAATAAATAAAATTATTAAGCTTTCCAACATGCTGGTGGTGTCAGGCTCTCTCTCATACTGCAAAACTAGATTTTCAAGAAAGTAAAATAAGTCTAAATTCTTAGAAAGAAAAAAAATCCCGGAAAGTAAATTTTGCACTAGAAAAAAAAATCTAGTTGTAATCAAGACAAAAACCGTTCTCTATACAGAGATATAACTTACTTTAAGGTGTAATTATCAATAACAAGCTAAAACAATCCTGGTTTGAGTGTTCATTACTGGTCTGTATTAAGAGTAGAAAATTCACTATCACCGATCGGTTTGTATGCAAATACGGTATAAAAAATTTGAAGGTATAAAATCTCCAAGTTATATTAATGAAGTAAGGGAAAACTAATTTTAAATAAACATTTCTCACCTGACAGAAGCACCATCTTCTTAAATTTTGGCTATTTTTTTCTAGTTTTTGGCCTGTGTTTCCCTCATTTTTGGGCACATTAATTAATTAATGAAAAATTCCAGCCAAGCAAAACGTGCTTACTCCATTGGCAGATAATTTAATTTTAAGAGAATTTGGATTATTAGTACTAGGGTTATTTTTGCAGTGCACAAAATTGTCACTGCTTTGCACCAATTTCATTAGCCATTTTGTGGCCCCACTCTCAGTTTTGGTTCCTGCCACTTCCCTGTTTTCCTCCCCTGTGTATAAGAGCACTCTGATTATGTGAATTACTTACGGTGCATATTTTTGATTATGTCAATGCAAAAAGCTGCCATGGCCTCAGGTGGAGCCACAGCACCAGGAGTCACCCACTTGGCCACTAAGGTGGAGCTGACCATATCCTGTGAAAACCTAATGGACATGGACGTCTTCTCCAAGTCTGACCCTCTCTGTGCCTTGTACATCAACACCTCGGGCTCCCATTGGTATGAGGTCTGTATTGGAGCTGCACAATGTTAGGAAAACCTGATCTCTGTGATAACGTTTTTGAATGTTGCAGTGATGATTTTTAAGTCATGCATGTAAAATATGAACGTTTTTCTTCATTCACTTCATTCATTCATGTTGTTATTTTCTTTCTACTGCTTTGGGGTGAAAGACGGGGGGGGCTGAAAAATGTCTAATTTTCAAATCAAAATTTCAATATTCAATTTAGGATATGTGTTATGCAGCACAGTTAACACAGGGGTTAAACTGGTTATGGATTCTGTAATGCTATTTTCAAATATTTAAACTCTTAACCTCGCATGTGAACATAGAGTGGTTGATATTGTGATGGTATCTCACGGGGGTAATGCTCCATTATTCACTGAATGCTCAACTAAAAGAAATGAGAATTGCAATACCGATAATAAAAACTGCAATTTTAGATATTTTCCTCAAATCAATCACAGGACGTCAGTGAGTAGCCTGTGAAGACTCTGAAACAAATTAAAATGCATTGTTTTCACTCCAACAACATGGTTTTATTATAAAAATCAAACCTCTTAATGCCTCCCTTTATCCTTTTTCTGCTACTCTAAATGAAAACACCTCTTACTACAGTACCTGGATTGTTGAAATAAATAAAATTTTGAATAAATTTAAACATAATAATGTGAATCCGACCAACTGCAATGTCTTCTGTAAGTGTGCTAGGTGGCCATATTGAGAGAAAATATCTACTTTTATGGTAATGTCTTTATCAAACTAAACTAACATGCAGTTCTGCATGTGTCACAGTTCAAGCAGTTTTTTTCTATATGTTTTTTCTGATTTCACCTACTGTTTAAACCATGTGACCGGAGCTCACTTTAGATGCTTGTTTGTGTCAGTACGGACGCACGGAGATGATCCTGAACTGTCTGAACCCAAAGTTCGCCAAGAAATTTGTGCTGGACTACTATTTTGAGATGGTGCAGAGACTGAAGTTTTGCGTGTATGATATTGACAATGACACCTACGACCTGGGTGATGATGATTTTCTGGGGGAGATTGAGTGCACCCTGGGCCAGGTGAGCTTCAGTTTTTCTTCAGCAAATCTTTGCTCCTCCCCTACATGTTCTCCTTGTTGTGTGACACCGGCAGTGTTTTCTGTCCAGATTGTGTCCAACAGGCAAATGACTCGACCTTTGTTGCTGAAAAACAACAGACCTGCTGGTCGTGGGACCATCACAGTGAGTGGATTCTTTCTTCCTTTCTAAAAGGTGTATAGAGGTGATCCCTTCTGACTGCGTGGAAGTGGAATTTGGCCTCTGCCATTTTAATGGATTTGGAATGAATCAGGCTGAGAAACTTTCCAGGAAATTACTTTTCATAGCTAATATGCAACTTTGTTACATTATTGTTTACTTCCATTTTAACTCACTTTCACTTTGTTTGGGTTCCTTTTCAATTATCTTTTCTTTTTGTTGATCAACTGTCTATGGTTGATCTATTGTATTGACCTTATTTTTGAATGCAGAAGTAACTAGGGGTCCGACTTCCTGTTTTGGTGCAACATTAGTTTCCTTCTATGAATGGAGCGAGTTTGTGTTGTCAACAGTGTCAAGCAAAAACTCATAACTATCAATAACACTGAAATTGCAGGTCAGTTCCACATCTGTGTTTTAATACAGAATTGGAAGACGACATGAGGAAGTGGCCTCAGATAACGTATGAGAATATTTTTTTATTATTTTTGCGCTATCACTCCGTGTGGACAGTTAAGTGAATAATGCATTAATTAAAGTTGGCAATATAACTTGGGTTTAATTACACAACTCCGACACTAAGCTCCGAGCACTAAGAACACTTAATCATAACGAGCTGTGGTTTTACCTGCAGCTGCTGATGTCTCCTTGGAAGTTTTACTCGCGTTTCATAGTGCATACACGTCTCTAGTCCTGGACTGGTCCTCTGAAAGTTTATTTTTAACAATGTAAAACAAACTGACATTGGATGCTTAAGTGACTTTTTTCAAATTTCAGGCTTATAGCCACAGCTCGTTTCCTGATTCCTCGGAGGAGGAAAAATGTTTGTATGGTGCTTTGCATCCACATTCCCTCCTCATTTGCAGCTGATGATCAAAACATTCCCTGTACATATTTCTACTCAAAATTAGGCCTATCATGAGACTTTTCTTAAAAGCTCCAGTGTGTACAAATGAGTGACATCAATGGTGAGAATGTAGACTGTAATAATCAAAGGACTCCTCCGCTCACTCCTTTCTTACCTAAGTACTTTAGAGAGCTAAGGTGATGTTGTTGTTATTCCTTTAGGTAGTAAGCTTCAAAACACGTAGTGCACTGCTGTAGAAACATGTATAGCAAGACCCTTGTCTAAAGGACACATAAAAGGCTTTTTCTATTACTGCAAAAATTAAACAAGTTTTAAGGAGTTTCAAGTTTTTAAGGAATGATGTTGTCACTGAAGTTTAAACGACTTGACCAGACCTCATTATTTGTGCTCATTTTCTATCCATCATACTGCAAACACTGTATATAACATCCTGATATGGCTTTGCTTTGTTATTATAAAGCTGTCCAAACCTTATTTTATTGATTTGTATTTGTTGTAATAGATCTGTGCTGAAGAAATAACGGACAACAGAGTGGCAGAGGTTGAGGTGTCTGGACGCAAGCTGGACAAAAAGGTACTGCAGGTCATCGTAGCTCTGATGTTGTGGTCCCTTATCATTTCTTCTGGCTCTTAATTTTCCTCTATATTCCTGTATGTACTGCACATCATTAATGGGATATGCTTGTTCAGTATTTGTGGTGGTCCGACCCTTTCCTGGAGTTCTACAAGCAGACAGAGACTGGCTGGCAGCTGGCTTACAGGACAGAGGTGCACACATTTACCAACAGCTCCTTCACTTACTTGGATTAAAACACAATGGACTTTTTGGTTCATTGTAATCTGTTTATGCAGGTTGTTTCCAATAACCTAAACCCAATATGGAGACCCTTCCGTATTTCACTGCGATCTCTCTGTGGAGGAGATGTAGAGAAGCCCATAAAGGTAATCATGTGTTTTTTGACTGAACTATAAGTGTTAACTGTGCTGCAGCCTATTAATCTGTCACATTTCTTTAAACTGCCTCGTGAAGAACTGTTAGCTGCTCTCAGTAGATTTCTTTTCTTGGCTGGATTGACCATATTTCACTAACAAAAATACTAACAATTAATCTTATTTTTGCTTCCCCCCCCCCTCTTCATCTTAAAGGCGTGCTTGCAGCCCAGCTGGATTAGCAATTTGTGTGTGCTTGCATGATAATGACTTCTCCATTTGAAGGTGTGCATTTATTGCTATTTTCATTTTACTCAGTTTAATTACTGTATTTGACTGGTTAGTAGTTGTTAGTGTAATCTTAAAGCCTCAGTTTATAACATCTTATAGGGAGAGTGCAGATCTAATATATCTAAAATTGCAAGGAACGTCTGTGTGTTTCATCAAATAACTGGCCAACGGGTCACTTGACAGGCTTCAAATTTGGCTGGTGACTTACTAAGGGGACCAGCAGTGTTTGGGTGAGAAATGCAAGAGATGCTGGTAGAAAATGGAACAGCTATATTGCGATATGTAGCTTCTGCCTCCTCTCACGGGGGAAGGAACTATGGTTGCCTGAGCATAACAGAAAGGATGTCCTTTTGTACATATCATCCTTCTACTTCTTTATGTAAAAATGTACGATCTGATGCTCACTTTTCTGTTCGGACTGTTGAGTAAACATGAAAGATGGTGGCTTAATGCCATATCCACACTGTTTTAATTCTTTAAAAACACTCAAAGCAGTTAATTGATTATCAAAATCATTGACATTTATTTTAGTAATTAATTATCGATTTATCGAAAAAACTTTTCAGCTCTAATAATATAAAGCTACAAAACCCAAGCAATAATGACTTTGCAGTTTTACAAACTTGCTTATGGGTAATATATTCATTTTCTATTATTATCTGACAACAAGTCCTTTTATGTGTTACACGCTGGACCATTTAATAGTAATTATGTCCTTTGTAATTTATGGGTTCAGCAGGTATTTGACAATAATACTATGCACAAATTTAAAGTAATAGATAAGATATTAAATACTACAATATTTCATCATTCATACTTCTGAAATATGATCAATACACTGGTACCGCATAATAATATTTAAATTTAGATACTTTGGTACCTACCAGTATGACTCAGGTCAGTCATTTCATCATGACATCATGACTTCTTGCAATATTGGTTATCACAGGAACAAAGCTAATGTGAGCAGTATTGTCTTACAATAGCTCAAATGTAGCAGAATTACATGTAAATATTTAATTAATACTTTAATCACTCTATAACTAATATAATTATAACTAATAACTTCATTCATTTACTTCATTATCATTTACTTATTTGAATGTATTACAATGGCAGCAATGGATGTTACAGAAAGTTTTTTTATTTATCTTTAGGTGGACTGTTACGATTATCATGTCAATGGCTCCCACAACCTCATTGGGAGCTTTAAAACATCACTAGTAGAGATGCAACTCGGGACACACATTTCCCCGGTGAGACTTTGACATCTGTGTGTTGTTTGCTCACACTCGACCAATAGAACATCTTGTTATTTATTTATAGTCTATGACTCGTTTTCTTCCATGCAGGCTGAATTTGGGTGCATGAACCCAAAAAAGTTGAAGAAGAAAAACTACAGAAACTCTGGAGTCATTTGTGTCAAGCGATGCCAGGTAATTGGTTAGAAATTGCTAGTGTATAAAAGCATTTCTGTAATGATTTGTAGGGGTAAATCACTCTAGGCAGGATGGACCAAAAAACAAGAATGGAATTGGAAGGAATAACAACAGTTTATTGCAAAAATAACTTAAATGACAAGTCCAAAGGATAAACAGAAAAGGTTGTGGCAACACCGGCTGGCAAGGCAGAGCTCAGGAACGATCAGGTACTAGGAAAAAAAGGAAAATGACGTTGTTAACAAAAATTCAGAATTACAGAAAAACTAGTCACGAGGAAAAAACACAAGTGTGATGTGATGTGGTGCAGGTTACCAGTCTAACTGACAAGATGTGCTTACAACAAGGCGCAGTAGGGGAAGTTGATGAGGGAATCCGGAACAGCTGATTAGAGTCGCCTTGCCTGCCAGCCAGCCTCCTAAAACACAAAGCAGAAACAGCTTCCACAGGAAATAGCCATTGAACACAAAATAAAACAGGAAATAATAAAACAAGGCAGAGGGGCGACCCAGACCAGAACCAGAATATGACATATTTCCACTCTGATCTCTTTGTTAGGAGCAGTAGGTAAACCTGGCATGTGACCCTCTTAAATTTAAATATGTTTATTCACAGATTGTGAAGGAGTACACATTTCTGGATTATATAATGGGCGGCTGCCAGATCAACTTCACTGTACGTGCTTAACATTTTTTTTTTTTTTACTCTTTCCAGTAATAATGGCCTCATGCCCAGATGTCATGGTATCTTCATTAAGAAAGTGGTATTGATTTAATGCACTGAGGAATCATGCATTATGACGTGTCCAGACTGATTTGTCCTCTCTGGTCCAGATTGCCATTGACTTCACTGGCTCTAACGGGGATCCCAGTTCTCCCCAGTCCCTCCACTACATCAACCCTGATGGCTACAATGAATACTTGGCAGCCATCTGGGCAGTGGGTAATGTCATCCAGGACTATGACAGGTAAACCTAAACTCTGCTTTGTCACACATTAACCACTCTAAATCTCTCCCTGACAAATGATGCAAGAGAAAGGTGACTGATGGAAAGACAAACATTATACAGTATAATGAAGCGGAGCCAAGCAAAAGTCAACCTTATTAACAGTTTAAATAAGAACTACTTTTTACTAATGTAGAGAAACAGGCACTCCTTTCTACTAGAGTAGAAGGACAGGAACTACATTTTCCTTAAGTTGTTTTTGGGGCATATAGCTAGCTATCTTAGAAGTAGTGTGGTAGCCAAGATAATATTAACCAAGATCGGAGTGTTCCAAAAGCAGAATGTTCCAAGATCGGAGTGTTCCAAAAGCAGAATGTTCCAAGATCGGAGTGTTCCAAAAGCAGAATGTTCCAAGATCGGAGAGTTCAAAGAGCAGAATGTTCCAAGATTGGAGACAAAAAGAAGACAAAGACCTTTAGGGACAGAAAATGAGTCAAGACCAAGACCACTGCATTACATATTAACATTACATTACATCTTTTTCAACCTGGGCCCTATTTTTATAAATGTGGGTGTATATGTTACAAAAGATTTTATAATTGGTCCAGTGGATCGTATCGGGTGGCATCCATGACAGGTGGCACAGTGTAGTCTCTATGTAGCAAGAGTTATGTCGAGTAATTGCCATAAAAAAAGTACTTGATTTCACCGTTGAACGGCTCGGGTTGTTATTGTAAGAGTCTGATAACATGACGCATGAGAGTTGTTGCAGGAAGAAGATGCTGAGAGTTGGAGAGAGGAGTGAGTACTTTACCAAGTGAAGGTGCCAGGACTGCAACTAACTTCCTTTTTTTTAAATGGCTGAATATATAGCTGATGTGTACAATGAAGGTGAATTTGATGGCCATCCATACTTATTTGAACTGGAGTACACGGACAAAGAGCTCTTTCAAATTGATGAGCAGACGAGAGAGAGAGGGGGAGGCTACAGACAGAGGAGGCTGAACAACCTGCTGCAAGGATGCAAATCACCAGAAACCTGGTGGTGCTTTTATGTGATTGTTGTGAATGTAGGCCCAAGTCGAAAAAAACTGAATTCTCCTTTAAGTATATAATGTTGTATTTAATTTATAAATGTGTGTTTTGGTATTTACTTTCTGTCTGTTAATTGCTTAAGTGTCCAATGGGTTGCTTGATGGGCTTCAAACTTGGTAGGTGACTTAGTAAGAGCCCCAGTGTGTGCTGTGCTGATGTTGCTTGGAAAAAAGAAGACTATGTCTCTCGGCTGGCATGGGAACATCTCGGGATTCCCCCAGCAGAGCTAAACGAAGTGGCTGGGGAGAGGGAAGTCTGGGCTTCTCTGCTTAAGCTGCTGCCCCCACGACCCTACCTCAGATAAGCGGCAGAAGATGGATGGAACAAGCCCAGTCATGTGCATTTTCTTGTAATCTTTGCATTCCACAGGATGTAGATTTAACACTTTTTTATTCTACTGACTGATGTATTATTCTTTCATGTTCTGTATAGCAACAAAATGTTTCCAGTCTTTGGTTTTGGGGCCAAGATCCCTCCCAAAGGGCAGGTATGAACATCTTAAAATTTTATGGCATGAACAGGTATGTGAGGTGTGAAAATACAGGATAGAAATACAAAGTTACATTTGTATGTGTTTTTTTATTCTTATTATTAGTCTGATGTTTCTAAGATAAAAGGCAGTGCTATATCGTTGACATCTACTCAGCGGGCAGGGTGATCCTTTTAGAACTGCTAAATTATTGATGTCCATATAATTTGAGCTGAACAGTCAGGGAAACTTTTTTGATTTTCTGACTTAGTTGGTGTAAAATGTTGTGCACTTTGCTCTAAAACTTGTGTCTGTATTAACAGGTTTCCCACGAGTTTCCCATCAATTTCAATCCAGCAAATCCATTCTGTGCAGGTAGATTTAAATCTGTCTTAAAACTGTGTTTGCCTGTGAAAAGGTCTTCATTTAAGCTGCATTATCTGTGTATCACAGGCATTGAGGGTGTGGTGCAGTCATACCAGATGTGTCTACCCCGGGTGAATCTCTGGGGTCCCACCAACTTTTCTCCAGTAATTAACCATGTAGCCTGCTTCGCCAGACAAGCCTGCCGGCAGAACAAGGCCTCAGTAAGTAGCCAAGCAACAAATGTAGTGTAGAATAGAGTTTGAGTCTATTCCTCTCTGCTTCTCTTTCCTATTGAATAATAAAGGCTAAAAAGCCCCAAAATACTTCTTAAAAAATGTTTTTAAGGGGAGGTCCTTTTTGAAAATGTAAGTATCGCTGATGATTGGCTTAAAAGATGTTGATGTTTTTCCTCTGGGAATTCAATCCCTTAATTAGAAGCTGCATAATTATGGGTCAGACCTTCACTAATGTTCAAAGACAAAGTAGAAATAAAACATTTACATTGTGAAATAAGAAAAAAAAGATATTACTGAATCTGTATCCCAAAACACTTACACAAATAAATAAGTAAATATCAACAGACAGGACATTAGTCAAAAAATAGCTAAAAGACAACGTCACATTAGCTTTAAGAGCTAATTGAGTTTTTGATGCTCTTTTGTCACTGTCTGATTAGTTTTCTTTGTCCTTCTACAGCAATACTATGTGCTGCTCATCATCACAGATGGCGTGATCACAGACATGGACCAGACGCGCGCTGCGATTGTGGAGGCCTCTCGCCTGCCCATGTCCATCATCATTGTGGGTGTCGGCAAGGCCGATTTCAGCGCAATGGAGTTCCTGGACAGTGATGACCAATTGCTGCGTTCGCCCAATGGTGACGTTGCCCAGAGAGACATCGTCCAGTTTGTGCCTTTTAGGAATTTTCAAGTAAGGGATTTTTCCCAGAATTTATTTGAACTGATTGAGTGATAAGACAGTTATGCATTCAAGTTTTGTGTTTTTGACACGTGAGGTTAACAGTGACACATGCAGCATTTACACAGCCTAACCTTCCTGTGATATTGTCATTACAGGCAAACAGTGTTGCCCTCGCCCAGAGCGTCCTAGCTGAGCTCCCTGATCAAGTGTCATCCTTCTTCAATTCTTATAAGCTGTTACCCCCCAATCTATCCAGTGTTTCTGAGCCATCTTAGAAAGGTGTGGATGATATCCCCACATACCTCAGATTTACTATTTGCCTGCAACTGATGCACCCTCTCACTATGTATACTGTATATAATGGTGCAAATCACTAATGAAGACATTTTGAATGAAGACACAGATTGTGCTGTCACACGAGATAAAAACAGTCCAAATTTTTTACTTTGAAATAACTCAAAATATCTGACTGGAATTAGTATGCTTTGACATGTGATTTAAAGGTCATGAAAGAGGAATTCCTGTGGACATGTTGCCTTGTATTGCATGAAATAACCAAGCAATCACAATAAAAAAAAAATGACACTGTCTTTTGAGCACTAACATATCACTTGTATAAATATTTTTCATTCTTCTCCCTGTGTCACCTCCACTTTGCTGGACTTTGCCAGATGTTCTGATACCATAGTTCTCAAACTGTGGAGCTTCCTCTGGTGGTACTTGGATCAGAAATACTGTTCTACTTTATATACCAGGGTATGTGATTGGAGTGGAGCTGAGGAATTTGGACCAAATAATAATAATAAATTCACTCACTAACTCACTCACTCATCTTCTACCGCTTTATCCTCCACATGAGGGTCACAGGGGGCGCTGGTGCCTAATCCCAGCTGACATAGGGCGAGAGGCAGGTAACACCATGGACAGTTCGCCAGTCCATCACAGGGCCACACATAGAGACAACTATCCACTCTCACATTCATACCTACAGGCAATTTAGAGTGTCCAATTGGCTTAATCTCCAAATCTGCATTTTTTTTGGACTGTGAGAGGTAATAACAGTTATAGTCATCTTATCTCTTGCTCCATCTTAATCTAATTTCACTATACCAGTGTCTGAAGTATATGTGAGGAAGAGTCGCCTTTCAACCAGGGAATACAGTGCTTGAGTTTCCACTGAATTGTGCGTGTTGACAGCAATAGCTGCATCAGCAACCTAAATACAACATCATATCAGTATGATACAGTGTTAGCCATCAATAAATCAAATGCAGAAGAATGTGGCAGTAAACAAAAGCACATGCAGATATTTCTCAAAAAAAAAAGAAAGAAAAAACAAATGGATACTCTTTGGACACTTTATGTTGTCAACATGTTGTTGTACTTCAGACAGTTACTTGAGCCTAAAAATGAGTGGGTGGGGAAACAAGACATTGTTGGGAGAGATTCTGTTTTGTTGAATTGGTTAGTTATTCCAAGTTTAATAACATCAGCAGCATATGGGTTAGTTGTCAATTCAATGCTAACAACTTGTCCTTTTTCTTAGCCTGGAGGGGTATCTACTCAAATGTAACCCCCCTTAGTTACATTGCATTGGGGCCCCAAAGTCTTTTGAAACGCCCCTGTTCTGTGTTTATAGATTTGAGCCAGTGTACGTTCGAGTGTAACACACAAATCCTACTCTAATACAGTATGTTAAATGTTATATTTTTTGAGACAGGTTCTTATTTAGTAGCTGCATTTGTTGCATTTTAACACTCATTCATACTGAATACGATATTGAGTATAATATTTATTTAATCCAGCTCTAATAGTAGTAGCGCTTCTTTGAACTAAGTCTTGCACGGCTTGGCGGGTGTCCCTGTAACTGTAAACGAACGCACCAGGCACCGCCCACCACCACAGCCCTAGCCACTATGCGAACTGTCTCCCTTTGCCAATAGCTCAACAACATACTGCGGTAGACAGCTAGCTGCTAGCTGGCTAATCAGGTAAGATTAGCTATTTAAAGGTTGCTTTTAACTTTATGTTCTTTTCGCCGTCATGTGTACGATATTCATTACATTTTCCTTAGCTGTTTCCAACTTTCGTGATAGACACGGTTCCTGTGTTACACTTCTGTCAGTGTCAAATGACCGTTAGCTGAAACGAAAAAAAGCGTTTGGTGAACACCAAGTTGAAGTTATTAATGAGGAAAATATTACATTTGTGTGAATAGCATTGGCGTGATTAAAGTGTCTTTAGTAAGAGTGTTTGTAACGTAAGCCGATAGCGTACGTTATTCAGTACCGTACGTGAAGACGCTGAAGTTTCATAGCTTCCGATTCGCTGGTTGAGTGGAATTCTAAGGGAAAACATGACTCAGTGATGCCAAGGATGCGATTTACATATGAGTAAACCTGGGAAGTGTCACATGTATTTCTGATATTGAACCGACTCCATGCAGGGTCTCGAGCGCGTTTCAATTGTGATTTTTTTTAATCGAGAATCGTACACAACTGCCCGTAACTTTTGCCTTCAGACAAACGTCAGTATCGTTGCGTAACACGCTCCCAATAACTGTCACGTTACCAAAAATGTTCTTTGCAATGAACTAGGGCTGTAACGATTAATTGATTACCAAATGACTTGTCAACTATTTTTATTATTGATTATTCATTTTTTTAAATATTTAAAACAAGCTCTCTGGTTTTTCTGCTCTTAAATGTGAATATATTCTGGTTTCCTTGCTCCCTATAACAAAGCAATAATTAAAATGGAATAATTTTGGTTTGTGGACAAAACAAGACGTTTGAGAACGTCATCATTTCCAGGTTTGAAAAACATTGATCTCAAAATTTCCTACATTTTACCGACCAAACAAGTACTCTAACCGAGAATAATCGATTAATAATCTTTAGTTAATCACATACTGCATGCTTTGGTTTGCCATGGATCCAGCACCACCATTATGACTCATTACTCCTCTACTCCTCTGTTGTCAGAAGCACCATGACTGATAAGTGAAAATAAGACTTAATTTAATCAGGTGTCATTGAATGATTCAAATAGATAATAGATAAACAAATGGACTCAAGAACTTCACAATACTTAGTGGTGAATTTAGAGACTACTGGCTAAACTTATTTAATAATTTATTACTATGTTTTAACTATGATACAAGTTTTAAGTACGCTTACACAAGCTGTTGCTGTTGTGGCCCCTAAACAGTGGTATGATCTGCCTGTGCACATTAGACAGGCCTCATCCCTGTCTGTTTTTAAATCTCTTCTTTAAAACTCATCTCTCTTCAGTGGCCTTTGACACTAATTAAATTGCAGATATTATAGTTTTAGTTATTTTATTTACTTTTTTATTGTATGGCTGTTACTTTACTCATTGTTACTTAGTTTTTTTTAGATGTATTTTTATTGCCTCATGAGCTTTGATTTATTCTGCCTTTTATTTTTTTAATCTGTACAGCACTTTTTCCCCCACTGTGAGTGTTTTGAAGTGCTTTACAAATAAGGCTGGATTGGATTTTGATTGGATTATGAGCCGTTTCAGTGTACTGCATATTTTAACATTTTCAGACCATTTTTAGATCAATAATCCATAATTCACAGTTTGACCCCTTTGACATTTGTTCAGTAGGCTGTTCAAATGGTTATGTTTCGTTTAAATTGTATTGGCTGTCTCTCATTGTAAATCACATCTGGATACTTAGTGATATTTATTAAGTTTTTTGCTTTGTACTGTACATACTGTAATTTGTAATGTACTCTACTGAATGCTTAAAATTCAGTAAGCTGAAAGAAGAAAAATCATATAGATGGGTTATGGAGTCAAAAACCTTTTTATTTGTATAGGGTCAAATCATAAGGGTTGTATCTCAAGACATGTGTGCTTAAACTAAAGAAGAGTCTATGTGTAGTGCAGGGCTGGACTGGGATAAAAAATCGGCCCGGGCATTTTGAACCGAGACCCACCAGGTATTGATGAAAAGACAGTGGAGCCTATGAATTAGAACAAACTTTCTTGTGACAATGCTTGTACACTGCCTTGTTGGTGTGTATGTACTTGTCTAATAAACTTAAACCTACACCATCCTACCATTACCGGTATGCCCGATGGCCAGTCCAGTCCAGTGTCTGCCAATTATACTGCATGAGAATGTAAAGACCATTATATGTTAAGACGGCATTTTTGAAATGTTCACTAAATGGAAAATATAAAATGTCTGACATGGAGATATTGTGGTTTCTAAGGCTGTGTACTTGTGTGTTTTGTCAGTTCCTGTGTGTGAGTCTTCGTCCAGACTATGATGGCAGCAGGTGGAAACCCAGGTCCCAGGGCCACAGACTGTGTGACCAAGGTGGCGCTGAGCATCTCCTGTAACAATCTGCTTGACATGGATGCCTTCTCAAAGTCTGACCCACTGTGTGTACTTTACATGGGCAGCTCTGGGCCCTACTGGTCTGAGGTAAGTGGGTAGATCGGTTGAAACGCTACATGAACACTCACCCATCCATCTTTGGTTTACATTCATAATTGTGTTGGTATAGGTTGTACTTTGATAATGAATTTTTAAAAATGATTTTCACAATCCAGAGACATTTTTAGTGACATATCTCAGTTGTGGGATGTTTTCACCTTGGAAATGTAATTTCTGCGCTAGATTGGCCGGACAGAGCAAATCAAGAACTGCCTTAACCCCAGTTTCTCCAAGACATTTGTCGTTGACTACTTCTTCGAGATGGTGCAGAAACTGAAGTTTGAAGTGTACGACATTGACAGTGACAATGGCAGCCTGCAAGGTGCTGACTTCCTGGGAGAAATGGAGTGTACCTTGGGGCAGGTAAAATACCTTTTTGTTAATTCATCATGGTTATTCACTTTTTTTTCTTTACTATGAGACGGGGAGTGGGTGATGTGGCGTTTATAGTGACACTGAATTAAAATAAGTTTTTCTCTTCAGGTGGTGTCCTCAAGGAAACTAACAAGACCACTTGTCTTGAAGAACAAGACTCCTGCAGGAAAAGGAACCATCACCGTGAGTTACTTTCCTTATTAAGTGTAGTTGCTTCAAAGATTGCATACATGGCCTGAGGTATTTACACTTCTTCTTTTGTAGATATGTGCCGAAGAAAGAACAGACAACAGGGTCGTGGAATTTGAAGTTGCAGCCAGAAAACTGGATAAAAAGGTATTGGCATTTCATTCGGATTATGTTAAAATTGAAGTACATGATTTGAATATCAACAAATGTCTGTTGCATTCAAACATTGTCACATGAGTTCACACAATGCTGATAATATTGCTTGACAGAGCCAGTTTTCAGATGAAGGACACAGCATACAAATAATGTCACATAATTTCTTCTCACGAAAGAAATAATAATGTTAATAATGTTAAATTAATAATGTTAAAAAAATCTGAAATGCCTCAAATCAGATATGTGGCTTTGGATGCGTTGCTGCAGAATTATTGCTTGTACAAGCAACTTATGCAAACAGTTACTTTGAGGCAGACAAGTAAATCTCTTGAGAGTCTTATAGTCTTGTGTATGTACAAGTGCATTACACCCAGCCTATAATGATGCAAGTACTTTGATATTTATATTCTGCACTTGAAGAGATGAGAACTGATTACTAAATTGTAATAAGAGTTTTATTTTACTTCAGCTTTATATTACTTTTGTGTTAATTTCCAGGATTTCTTTGGGAAGTCTGACCCTTTTCTTGAATTCTTCAAGCAAACAGAAACTGGATGGCAGCTCGCTCACAGGACAGAGGTGCACACACATTTTTTGCCCATCACTGTGACACTGTGCTGCCGTTTCTAAGTGAAAAACATTACAGTACATTGCAGAGACCTTAATAAATACGGGGTACACCATTCTTATCTATGTTTAGATAATGATAACAATCTTAATAGGTTTTGTTGTTGTGGAAATTTTGGTGTGACATTTATTTGATGATGTCAATTTGTGGCAATTTGCAGGTGGTGAAGAAGAACCTAAATCCAACATGGAGACGATTCCGTGTCCCACTGCAATCACTCTGTGGAGGTGACGTGGAGAAATCTATAAAGGTATACACATGGATTCACACACACACACATATACATTATTTTGTAGACAGAACAGATGTTCTCAATTAATCATTTGGTCTATAAAATTTCAGAAGTAGAAAAAAAGCTGCTCTGTCAGCGATGTCCACCAAAATCTCTTTCATTTCCTTTTCAAACAATGTGAACGTCAGTACTGTACACACTGGTGCCTCTAGTAAGTCACCAGTCAAGTGACCCATTGGACAGTTATGCAAACTAAGAACATTCAAGTGTGTAATTCACTGCCATGGTTGCCACAGTAACCTGCATAGAGATCATAAGACTGCAAGGGTGGAAGTGTCTCATTTCTTCTCCTAACAGTCAGACAGATTTTCCTTGAATTAATAAATTTAGATTGTGGCAGCTTCATCTATTATTATTAAAGCTCCATCTGGAACAAAATCTTTCTCATTCATTAGTTACAAAATAATGGTATTTTAAAAATGGCAAATTTTATTTACTGTTTGTTCCATATGTGAATTGTGATATGCGATATATGCTGTGCTTTCAGCCATACTGTAGTTAAATTGGACCCTGATTATATTTTATTGATCATCTCATATGTAAATGTGAGGATACAATAATCTTGGTACAAATAAGTAAATGTTTGTAAGCATTAGTTTACGTATGATGTGTTTTTTGTTTGTGTTTGTTTGTTTTTTGTTTTTTGTCCTCTAACGCCTGTTAAAGCACACTTATCAGGAAGAGATGCTTTCCGGGCAACAGTGCAAGTGAGTTTGCTGTCATCACCCTGAGTGCTTTTCATACCAGTGTGTGTCTGTTAACAGACAGGTCACATTCCCAGACACACCTTTTGTGTTTCTGTATCAAAGAAGTTTGCACTCAGCTGTGCAAAGTTTGGCCCATTGGTCAATTTACCTGTTAAATGATGAGGATGTGACCCTAACTGATCATTGACATCATTAGTGCAAGTTCATTGTAGTTCAGGTGTGTTCAAAGCCAAATTACTGTATAAACAGAACTAAATAAGTGGCTTGATGAAATAGTTATTCAATATTTTTCCACATATATTGTAAAATTCCGTGTTTGTGAAGTATTTGAATAGTAAACAGTATGTTTGCCTCCATCAGGCATTTAATGCTAAGTATATTCAATGGGTGCAACTTATTTTTTATTGATTATTTTTCTTATCAATTATTCTTTTTAATTTATTTATTTATTTATTTTTGATGAATCAATTTGTTTTTTGCTGGCCCTGCGATGGACTGGTGACCTGACTCTGTCATTTATCCTATGTCAGCTGGGATTGACTCCAGCTCCCTGGTCTTAATGTGGAGGACTAATGAACAAATAGTTTTTTGGGAAGAAATAAATTGGAAGAAAATTGTGAAAATGTTGATCAGTGTTTCCAACCTTCAAAATGGTGACTTCCTCAAATGTACCAGAAGATTTTCACATTTAAAAAGCTGAAATCAGATAACATTAGTTGTTTTTTTAAGAACTCATCACTCAAATCAATTGATTGGTTGATTATCAAAATGGTAGCAATTACCTTAGTAGGTGATTACTAATGGATTGATTGTTGCTGCACTAATATTTTATTTTATTTTTAAAGCAAATATTGTGTAAAATTGCTTGTTTTCCTGTTATTGTTATTGAAATAACAGGTACAAAATGCCCAGGATGAAATTCAAAGCAGCATTTAGATATATTATAAATTTAAAGGCCAGTGTTTTATGTTTCCACTTGTAGTGAAGCACAGTTCTCCTGCACAACATATTACTGGTGGGTGTGGTTACAGGTAAAACGCAACAGGTCAGTTGATCAATGGGTGCAGTAGAGGTTTTCCATTTTGACAGATTACTCTGTTAGTCTGTTAGCTTTTCTCAGCTGTTCATCTCGTAGGCTCCCCTGTAGCATCACACTTTGTCTGGTCTGTACCGACTGCTCGATGCTGTGTTTCCTGACTGTTCCCTCAATACTGAAGGTTCTAGTCTGGTCCAGATTAGTGAGTCAGATGTAAACAACGTTCTGTTTGCCAGTAGGAGTAAAGGCTTGTGTGTGTTTCTGTTTGAGTAGCAGGGTGTTATTTTAAATTTGAAGCCTCACACCCATAGCATGCTTTTGTCTCATCTCCCCTAATGTCCACACTCTGGTGATGTTTCCAGTTGAATATCAAAAGGATTTTTGCTCATTTATCAACTTATTTTGTCCTAAATGTCTGTGTGCTCAGGTTGATTGCTATGACTACAACAATAGTGGCTCTCATGAAATAATTGGATCCTTCCAGGCCACACTCTGCCAAATACAACAGGCTTCACAGACATATGCGGTAAGATTTTCTTCTGTGTGCTTCTGATGGTTTAAGCTTGAACACAAACAAACTTAACAGTAAATGAGTGATTTTCAAATCAACTTCCTCCTGTGCTTTGTATCCCTTTTTTTCAAGCTTGTGTTGTGTTTGTCATCCTCTCAGGCTGAGTTTCAATGCATCAACAGTCAGAAGAAACAGAAGAAGAAAGGATATAAAAACTCAGGTGTTATCATCATAAAACAGTGCAAGGTCCTGTGGTTTTATAAACTCACATGTCCTCTATAGAACTACCTGTAAAAATGTTTGTACTTTACTGTATGTTGCATCACTTTTGTCTTCATTGTTTTTGAAACTTTTGAGCTAGTTTTGTCATTTATATTTATTTACAGGTGGTAAAGGAGTACACATTTCTGGATTACATAATGGGCGGCTGCCAGATTAACTTCACTGTAAGACACATGTTTTGTTTTTGTTTTCTTTGGGAATCTGTTTCATAAAGAATCATCACAGTCATTTATAATGATTTAATAGGTAACATAACCCCTATAATGATTTAATGTGTTACATAACCATGTATAATGATGTTGCCTGCCTATAATTTCATTTTTGTATATTCCATCTTGTCTCATCCAGATTGCCATTGACTTTACTGGCTCTAATGGAGATCCTAGCTCTCCCCAGTCTCTCCACTACATCAACCCTCATGGCTATAATGAATACCTGTCAGCCATCTGGGCAGTTGGTAATGTCATTCAAGACTATGACAGGTAAATACAGCACTTTATTTTTTTTATGGTTCCAAAAAAATTGAAGTTGTTATTTTCCCTTTCCACTGAAATTTGGTCTTTATAAGTAGAGGTAGATGATATTTGCCATTTTTTAAATAATCAGTATTAGCTGATTAAATTGCTCTGTTTATTATTTATGAAATTTTGTTCTCAGGAACTTGAAAGTTTTTTGACCTGTCTCATCTGTTTAATATTTAGTTTGGTATTTTTTGAAAATACTCAGTAAATGGGTACCCTGGTTTCTAAAATTCGGCAATGGCCATAAAAAACCTATATTAATCGACCTATAGTTGTACATTTTTTATGCAAAAAATATTGTTTCTAAGCAAAAACTATCTCCTTAAACAAAAAGACCAACCATTATTTTCAGCAAGGACTGGCTGCCTGTGAAAAGGGGGAAACGTTAACTTAAGAAGTTTGAAATATTTTAATTAGAAGCAGGTTTTCTTTAGACATGTCTACAGCCAATGGTGGAAGGATTTGGAGAAAAGATCTATTTGTGGTTTTTCTGACACAAATTGCAATTGTGATTTGACTTGCAATGAATTTTTTTAGTCAAGCTTTAGTTCAAAATTTAGTGGCTCATACAGTATATATTAAACTCAGTAGGGCATAGTTACATGACACCATCAAAATAATATTAATGTGTCTATACTCAAATGCAAGGATGAAAACTCAAAGATATGAGTGTCCAACTTGTTTGTATTACATTATTATTGGCATAGAACAGTCAAAAAAACATTACGTTGCTGACTTTCTGCTGTCATTTCAAATTTCAATTTAAGTTTGAGCCCTAAAATGTAGAGATAATCGAAATATTACACTGAGTGGAATTTCCATGTCAAGCTGAGACATGCTGTTCTCTTTTCATACTAAATAAGTAAACATGGCCAAATCCTTCATTTGTATAAAACTGCTTGGACTGTAAGCAGTTTCTGTAACTTTTCTTTTGCTTCACTTTTTCTTCAGTGACAAGATGTTCCCTGCTCTTGGTTTTGGAGCAAAGATTCCACCAACATGGCAGGTGATTGTTTATTTCAGTTCAATTATTCTTTGACTTTTGTATAGGCCTTTCACTATCTTATTTTGTCTCAGTGTCATTTATCTCAGATTAGGTTATATTAAATTATAAGGCGATTTATAAATGCTTGTGTTTGCAGGTCAGCCATGAGTTTCCCATCAACTTCAATCCTTCAAATCCATTTTGTGCAGGTAAGAAGAGACTAATCTGTATTAACACTGCTGTTTTTAATGAATCAGGACACTGACTAGTTTAACATTAAAAACGGTTGAAGTTTGCCTGATTAGAATTGTCCGTAACAAGGCTCTGATGCTATGGTTGTTCTTTCACAGAAACTTTGACATGGGAAAGTCAACATTTGACTTTCAACAACTTAGGCAACAATGATATAGGAAATTATTAAATCCAATTGTTTATTATAAGTGTAGTTGGAATTGCAGCATGTTTTACATCTTGACTACATTGCTTCTAGAATTAAAAAGGTAATTCAATAATTCCATAATGTTTTATTTTTCCATCTCAAAAGACATGTTTATACAGGTTGTGTTTGTCCCATTAAGTAATCCACATGCTATTGTGTTATAGGTATAGAGGGTGTGGTGCAAGCCTACCAGCAGTGTCTGCCACAGGTGAAGCTCTATGGCCCCACAAACTTTTCTCCAGTCATCAACCATGTAGCTCATTTTGGCAGACAGGCACTGCAACAGCAGACTGCCTCTGTGAGTAGTTGGAAGTCCATAATCAATCAAAAAAGTTCATCTGTAGTTGTTACTGTCAAATATGCTAAATGTCTGCCACTTCTGTTTTTATCTGTATTGTTTCCCAGCAATATTTTGTGCTGCTCATCATCACTGACGGCGTGATCACAGATATGGATGAGACCCGCAGCGCCATTGTCAGCGCCTCTCGTCTGCCCATGTCTATCATCATAGTTGGTGTAGGAGGGGCGGACTTCAGTGCCATGGAGTTCTTAGATGGAGACGATGGAATTTTACGCTCTGCCACAGGCGAGGCAGCCATGAGGGACATTGTGCAGTTTGTCCCCTTCAGGCAGTTCCAGAATGTGAGCTCATTTATTAAGTCTGTGAATGCATGTGCCACCTCAGCCTCTTTGAATCCTGAAATAATGTCATCACATCTTATTTCAGGCAAGCACAGCATCCCTTGCGCAGAGTGTATTGGCAGAGTTGCCTGACCAAGTGGCCTCCTTCTTCAATTTATTTGACCTGAAGCCCCCCAGCGAACCCAGTTCTTCCTAGAAATGTAGGAGTTACCCCGACTGACTCACCTACCCCCATTCTCCTCCCTCTTCACCTTATTTCATCCACAGCTGAACTGATTTCAATAGAAGCTTGATTATCCCAACTCTAGTAGAGATTGTATATCCTGTTTTCATGGCTTCCAGTAGGAAGGAACATGACAGGGCCCCAGAGCACAACCAAAACTCTGTCAAAGATGACCCACCATTGGTTGCATCAGTGTGCCTGACATAGCAGGTGTGTCTTTGACACTCTCCACATCTGGTATTAACAAGTGGGCAGCTTTAAGTAAGGGTCCATACCTTTTCAGACCTGGTATTGACCTCCATCCTTGGTGATCATATCACATGTGGACAGTCTTAAGCATGACTGTTCACTCCTTGCATTAAAATGCATCCTGGATGCATTTACTGTGACCATATTTAGTCAGATATCAGGTCCCCCACCTTTTATTCAAATACACACTGATGTCATCACTGTTTGCAAGAACAGAATGATGTTTTAAATGAGTCTGATTGTACAGATTTGTCTGCTGTCAGCATTTTTGTGTTAGGTGTGCACATGGGTGACAAAGAAAGACAAGGAAAAAGGTTGAGAGGAAAGGTTGAGATGAGAGGAGATTTAGTAAGTCAAAGCTCTACTCATGATGCTGTAACATGACATTATGGAAATATACAGGTACATTTTTGCATTGCGCTACTTGCATTGCGTTACTTGCCACCTGTGTTATTCGCACAAGATTTAACTAGGGATGGCACAAAATCAATGTCTGATATGTCTGTGTCTGATATCTGATATCAGCTTAAACTATTAAGCTGTTCACAACACATTTGTGACATTTCAAGCTATTTCAAAGACATAATTTTCCAGCTGTGTAACAAATAGAATAGAACAAAAACAGCCCGCAACATGATTCGGCTAAAATGCTCTTGCTGACTTTTAGTTACATTTTTACAGTCTGTGCATAGTGAAGCATGCCATATAGGATTTTTGTATTGTATTGTATTTTACATTTTATCTGTCTGTTAAATCCAATCCAGTGATTTTGACCAATATCGAACTGATACTGATATTGAGTATCGAACTGGCTCATCCCTAGCTGTAAGACAGTGCAACCCATGAATATTGGCTCTTTCTCTTTCAGAAAAGAGTAGAGATGGTGGGATATTTCTAACCACAATTTCTGTCCCAATTTTATTTCTGATTGGTTTTCGTGACATTGCATGTCACAAAATTTTCACTCGAGTGCAAGTGCTTTGGGTCTCATTTCGCAAAAAAACTCTTATTTGAACACACCATTAAAAGTATGAACAAATATGTGTGAACTTGCCTGAGAATTTCAAAAAGCCCTGCTGGATTATGTTTTCATCATAAAATATCTTGGGTGGTTTGGTTTATCTTGCTGCCTCCCACCACAAATTTTGTCTAATTTGCCTATGGAGAAGGGACAAAAGCCAAACACAGTGCAGCCAGTGTTAAATATTTTTCTGGAGCCCACCATATAGCTGAAAAACCTGATTTCTCCATGACACTTTGCATTTTTATTAGCTCTAGGTAAAGTCAAATTGGATGATTAAGGATTTTTTTCCAAGAGCTTCCTAGCCAAGACATGCAGCAGTACTGTTACACATGTACTGTATTCATATGTACATGTAGCAGTGTACATGGAAGTTAGGAAATAATTACTGAACCAAAATATCAGAGACAAACTGTGGGCCAATTAACCTGCTTACCATTGACCTAAAATGCATCTCGCAAAAACAGCTTCTCTGCCTGATTGAAAATCTTCACATTAGTGTACAAGTTGGTTCTAACAGTCCATCTCTCATTATATGATTTAAAGAATCAAAAGTCTTCACAAAGTCAATGAAAATGCATTTGCGTGATGTCTAAAGGGTTAATGAAACCAATAACTGCTGCTGCTGCTGTCTTTCCATCGTCAGCAGATTAACACTCTCCACTTTCCTCTGTTTATTGTCTGTCTCTATAGGGTCCTCAGGAAATGCTTGCTCAGAGTGTCCTGGCTGAAGTCCCGGGTCAAGTGATGAGCTTCTTCAATACCATGGGTTTGAAGCCACCCAGTAGCGACAGTGGTGCACCTCTGCCTGACACCTCAGCATCAGCACCGCTCAATGGTGCATCCTGAGAATCAATTTTTTTCCTCAATATAACACTGATAGATTATTCTCATCAATAGAGGTGAACCACTTAAACTCTGAAATAATTTTTTGCACGTGCCCTTCTTTCTTGTATGGTCGTACGAGCATGTGACACCTGGACAGGTAGTTATGTGATGATTTGTACAAACAGCTATGTACCAGTATTATTGAAGCCTTAGGTTTCAGCCATAGTACACAGATACTGTCAAACATCTCCAAACTTTTGTTTTGCATGTAACAAAAGTTATTTTATAATGACACTTGTTTATAGCTTTATTTGTTATGACTTTATACGACTCAAGTGCCAGAATTGTTAACCACTAGATGTTAACTTTTATATACTACTTTATGCCATTTGTTTTATTGCTCATTTGAAACCTGTTGACCTGTGATGTGAACACACTTTATATGTGTTCCTGCTTTCATGCACAGCAAACACTTTAGTTTTCACACTAAATGCAACATCATTTTCCATTGAGATCAAAGAGCTTGGTCAAAATAATGACTTTGCTAAATACCAGGTAAACTTCAGGGATGTTTGCACTTGAGAAATGAACAGATAACCGTTTTTTGTAAGGCTTGTTGATGTTGCTCCGTACCTTTTGTCTTTCTCAGTTTTTAAAAATATCCCGTTCACTTTAGCTTTGGCTGGTGCTTAAAACTCACTGTTAAGCATTTACACTGATTAACAAGAAAATTTCACTCTGTCTTAAGTGGATAGTGAACCTATCAATACTGACTGTTATAAAAGTGCTACATACAGTACATTTGATCAAGTATACGGTAAAATAGTAGCATGTTTAAAATGTGTATGTGAAGTTGTACTGATCACTGTGTCATTGCCTCATATTCTTGTCTTTGTCATCGACTTTAACTGGATGTTATATAAATAAGATATTTAGTGAAAGAAAAGAAATAGAAATTTTTATTTATACTGATTTTATGTGAATTTCTTAAATAATGGTTTATGTTCATGCCACCTTCTTAATGCCATAACCTTAAAACTTTATGTATTTACTTCTCAGATTCCCAGCCACTTCTTTTGGCTGCAAATATTAACCAGTTATTAATCAATTACTAAAGTAATCACAAACAATTTTGATAACTTTGAAACTTTTTTTTTTTTTTTAATTAAAGTAATATTTTTAATTTTTCATCTTCTTCAATGTGAACATTTTCTGGTTATTTTCTCTATATAACAAAGAAACCAGCATAAAACTGTGCATCTTGATGTGGTCTTGACCTAGTCACTTGACCTAATGTTCACCTGGTCATTACATAGGGTAAAACGTAACAAACCCTTAAATCAGTACAGAGGAAAATACCAACTGCACAGACAGGTCCTTAATAAATGCATTTGTGCATAATGTAAATGAAACTGGCTATTAAAATGTATGTTGTCTGACTTTCATGTCGAATTTAATTGTATTTTATTTATTTTATGTCATATAAAGCATTTTGTAACTTTTGAAAAGTATTCATAAAACGTATAAGTGTTATAATGATGCTGTTGTTATGAGTAGTAGTATCCACATGGGTGGTTGACGTGAACTCAAATCAGAATTGGAAAAAATTATATTTCTAAAATGTTTGTCAAATGACACATAATTGTATTGCTTTATATGTCAGTAACTCCAAATTGAATGTGTTCACTCCCAATTCCTTATTTATTTTAGATTTTTTACACTTTTTTGTGTGTAGTCCACCGGTGTGACACCATTTCTAATATTAATATTTAATTCAGAGATTGTTTGCCAGATAAGACAAATATCCACAATTCATATCAGTTTGTACTAATTATATTTCCACATTAAAAGTAACCAATAAAAATTCACAATCATGTCATTACCCTACCATAAGATGTACACACAGGGACTTCACCCAAATTGTTGGGTTATATTTGTTATAATTATTATAAAACCTAATGAAGCTTCAATTCATCCTTATATGTGCATAATGATGATATCATTATTATACTATTCAACACTTCTTACATGAATTTGTGCATTAAAATGCCATTTCCACTCATAATTCAGTTTGTCACACCACAGGACATCCCGTCACACCATTGGACAAAAAGTACTGAATGCTCCTAGTTTTGTTAGAAAGTCACATTTATTGTTTCTTGTTCAAATTCATTTTAAAATGTATTACATTTTTGTTCAAATTAAAATTAATTTTTATACAGGATAAAGAGTTAAAGATGGATTAAAATGGCAAAACATCCTCTGGTTCTTAAAAAATAATTCATAGTAAATTTTCTTCGCGAACTGTACTGCACAACAGAGTACAACCTGAAATACAAACAAAATAAAAAAGCTGTAGTGTTTAAGGACTCATCCTCCTCCTTTCACGCCTCATTGAACAGCAGCCAGTCATATTTGGTGAGCTTGGCTGCACGCTGGTGGGGCTCTGGCTCGGAGATGACACTGACAAGTTCCTCCTTGCTGTACATAATGCAGTGCCGCTTAGCAGGCCATTTGAATTTGTTTTTCCCCACCAATTTGCACCATGCAATTGACCTCAATGTGCTCACCATTTAGTTGTGTGATCTGGCCCACAAATAGCTTCTGGTCATAGTGGACTATGACGAATTTCCCTACAGTATACTCGTCGTCAAGCTCTTCCTCTCCACTATTGGGACTCTCGGGCTGGGTCGCTTTGACTTCAGAGATGAGCGGTTCCTCCGAATCTTTTGATTGATTGTCTGTCCTCATCTTGCTTGGAGAGAAGCAGTGGCACATCTCTGGGAACCGGCAGAAACAGCTGAGTGCCCTATAGAAGATCTCTCCAACAGAGAAGGAAAGTATTTGGTGCGTGTTTAATATGCCAGGTACTTTTGGGACAGACGGTGGCAACATCTCGTCGAACACCTGGATATCTGCCTCTTCCATCTACTTTTTGGACTATGAACTCATAGACATCCTTTGGGCTTTTAAGGTCTTGCCCCCCATGGACATGGTTGTCTTCCATTCATTTCACTGCTCCCCCCAACTCCATCAGGAGCACCTTTCCCATGAGCTCTCTCTGAATAGTTCCACGTTATTCGCTTTAGCCCCCATGTGTAGGGTACGGTGCTTAAACGGTAACAGTTAGCCTCGTTCCTGTATTGAGTGACTGGCCCATCACTCAACACATGAAGTGTGTCAATCTTGTGGCCAGAGTTTTCCATAACATCCTGTACCACTGGTTTGAGGTGGGCCCACACAGCTCGTTCGTTGTGGCTGAGAGAGTCGGAGAAGGTGGCATAGGATTGTGAGCCTGTGGATGTCATGCCACTGCTGTATAGATGGTTGCTTGCTTAACATTTTCTTTAAGATGCCTGAATTTCTGGGCCTGGTGAATCCAATTGAATTGATGAATAGCAATACCCTCCAAAGCTTTGTTAAACTCCTCAATCAGTTTTCCCACCGTATCATTTTCTTGTTTCTTCACCCAGTTTTTGTAGTTTTTGTCTCCTACCACCACATCTTCCTTTCCCTATTGTTCCGATCTGGCCCGATCATCTGGATTATGTGTGGCAAACTGGACCTCATCAAAGCAGCAGTCAGTGCATGTGCGCTCCATGCATTTCATGTTGTTGGTATTACAGATGATGCTAGAGAGTAGATCTGAGAGGCTTTTTGGGGTTGGGGGAGGGAGGGAGCAAGGTTGGGGAGTGGGGGGAGGGAAGGAGATGAGGAAGAAGGGAGAGGGAGATGAGGAAGGAGAGGAGGGAGGATGGGCCAAGGGGGAAGTGAGGAAGGAGGGTGAGGGAGGTTAGGGGAAGGTGACAAGGGAGGGGAGGTTGAAGGAAAGTGAGGAGAGGGGGAGGGAGGGAGGTTAGGAGGGAGAGAGTGATGGTTTTGTACTCCTTCATAGAACCTACGTCCACTGGTGTGACAGCCATGTGTGACGCTGATTTCATGTCACACTATAGGACAATGCTGTCACACCAGTGGACGTTTTCAAGATTAAGGCTAGTTTGTAGAGAGACAGTCTTCAATCCTGACTAGCAGTGTAAAGGTTTACATTATTTTCAATAGTGAATCAATATAAATTGATGAAAATGTTCAGATCAATACTAAAATTACCTTACACCAAAGGACTGCACAATGGAGCCGATTTCTAAGGACCCCTCTAAGTAATAGGGTACCCAAATTAATGCCTGATTTATATCTAGAGAAACCAGTTTTGCGGACAAAATGTAATGTGTCATAATTAATCTAAATGGTGACCTTAAGACTTATAACCTTTAATTTCACTAAGTTAACACTACTATAATATGTACTCATGTATTTTAATGTATTTAGACTTATTTTTAATTTAAATACAGTAGTGTTGAGATGAGCAATGCTACTCCGGACAGTCACGCTGGTGGACAAATGTAATGTTTAAAACAAAATATTTACATATTTGAATTGTAATGCTCATTAATTACAGATTTATTAGTTCTGGAAGATTATACTGTATAGAAAAACAGAGATTTTAATGAAATATTATAAATTATTATTTATGTTTGTCACCAAGAACACAAAAATGGAGAGTCACGCCAACCATCCACATGCGATAACATATAATAATAAAAAGTTTGAAAAATATGAATGTCAGTGGGTGGGAGTGGCAGGGAGACTCAGTCTGTAGTGGGCGGACTTCAGAGACTCAGGTCAGGGATCGATCGCCTGCTCTTCATCCGGGACTCGACACCTTCCAGCGAACGTCTATATCATCTCCTGACACTGGTTTTCTCATCTTGTGTCGTCCTCACACGTTCTACGTAAGTTTCATTCAACTTCTTTTCAATTATATTATCGTTACGTAATGTAAACAAGCTAGCTGAGTCTTTATTAGCTCTGTTAGCATGCTACCGTTAGCTCACTCTCTTCAAAGCTCCACACCCACTCAATCGTATTACTTGCTGTTTGTTGAGTCGAATTTTCCATTAACTCAGTGGCTGAGTGAGTGTGAGCGAAACGCCACTATACTATATACTATATACTATATACTATATAAAGCTAAACTTAACCGTTCTACCGCTGTTGTTGTCACAGAAAACGTCGGCGGTGACTGTACATACAATGTAAACTAAGAGGGCGTGTGATTTTCAGATTGTTATTGCTACTCTTTTGTTGTTTTTCTTCTAAATTTAAAACGTCACATTAAAGCCCATGTTAATACAATTAGCATGTGCTAGCTAACGCACACCCATGCTAACAAGGATAGCATATTTAAAAAAAAAAAAAGTATTTTAGTGAACTGTGCTTTTGGAATGTTATGCATTCTGTATTTGTATGTATTGTTTTCTACTGTTGTTTGTTCGTAATAAAGTCTGAATTTAATTGAAATTAGGGATGAAACAACTACTCTATTAAGCAATTATTAATGTTTTCTGGTTTCTTTGCTCCATATAGCAAAGAACTCATTAAAACTGAATAATTTTGGTTTGTGGACAAATTAAGACATTTGAGAACTTCATGGTCTGACAAACAATCAACATTTAATGGACCTAATGATGAATCGACCAAAACCTTATAATATGGACATATTTCCTTTTGTCAGGATTTATGGCTTGGGTTCCAACAGTTTGTCATCTTTAAAAGGTTTGTCCCCATATAAAAAGACTGGGAAACACACTATTACCTGTGTGGTTTTAAGTATGATCTTTCAAGTTATTATACTGAGGTGTATTGAAACTTAAGTGGCTTTTTTAAAACATCAAAAAACAGCAACAAAATAAATAAAAAATAAATGCTTTGAATATTTTTCAAATTGTTGGAGTATTTATAGTCTTCTGTGTGATTGTGTTGATGTATGTCATTGTTCGTGTAGTCTGTTGTTTGTTTGGTAGATATGTGATAGAAGCCAGTTTTACTACAGTAATAATTTTCCATTTCAGCAGCTTGTTGCCAGGCCAAAATGGCAGCTCAGTGTGTCACTAAGGTAGAGCTGACCGTGTCCTGTGACAATCTCCTGGACAAAGACATCGGCTCCAAATCAGACCCTCTTTGTGTCCTGTTAATGAGCAGCTCAAACTCTCAGTGGTATGAGGTCAGTAGAGTGTGAGTTTCTGACCATGTTAGTAAAGTCTGACTTGAGTTTTTTACTGTTGACTGTTGGACTCTTTAATGAGGGTCTTTAGTGCCCTTCTCCACCTCTTGCTCTGAGAAGCCTTCATCATACATTTTCCTAGGTGTGGCATTTGCATTACTCATTGTAAATCGTTAAACGCCATGGGAAAGTCCATGTGTAAAGCAGCAGTTACGCCATGTCCATTTCCTGTTTCATCAGGGCCTACTTGCTAGTTTATACTGCTCAGTTTCAATTCAACTAGCTTTATTGGTATTTACAAAAATATTATTTTATTTCATAGTTACATTTTAACATCAATTTTCCCCCCTTTTTGGCTTCTCCCTGTCTAGGGAATGCCAGAGCGGATGATCCGCACACATGATTTAGCAGATTTTTTTCCCTTCCTGCTGCAACCCACTGGGATCAATTTAGAGTGTCATTTAACATTGAGCAATGGCGAATGAATACCTTACTCAGGGGTGTATCAAAGATTTGTAAAACTTTATTTTGATAGTCCAGTGTTGACTCTTAGTGTTCAACGGTATATTCAGTTTCATGTCACATGCCTGTTGACTATAAATACTATAATGCAGTGTTTTAACCATTATTTTAACTACTTCTCTTTAGATTGTGTCAGCATATTATTAATTACATATCTGCTCCTGATTAGTCTTTCACTTGAAAGTTAACAGGATCATGTCAACATATGATCGTAGGTATGATACTTTGTTTATTATCTGTATACAATATGTTTACTGTCAAGTAAATATCAAATTATGATAAGTTGACAATCAGTTGCTTATCTGTTGACAGTCAACTATACTATATACAACAATCAACAGACTAGTATTAAGGATACTACACTTGCATCTGCCCGTGTGTGTCAGTACAGTTTAACTAAAGTGAAATACAGTTGAGAAGAGTTGATATAAATAAGTGGCAACTGTTTACATGATACTGAATACATTTTTTTTTTCAAATTACTAGTAGAGAGTGAACAATGGGCTATCAAAATGTGATACCCCAATTATGTTACTTGAATAATGTGACCCTACAAGTAAAACCTGTGTTTGTCCCAATATTACAAGTCGAAAAATATCTGGTCTATTACAACAGGTTCAGTCAAAACATGCTTGAGCCTTATATACATACAGTATGTTGTGTGAGTTAAACATATTGACTGCAATTTTCATTTACATCATTCCACCAAATGCCAATGATCACAGAATTTGACAGACATAAAAATATCAAAATTGGGGGGGGGGGGGGGGGGGGGGGGGGGGGTCTTTAGAGTTTTGAACAGTACTCTATATACGTAGTTGTGCAATCTTGGCACAGTGTGAGTTCCTCAGGTTGGGACAGATACATATTTAGCAGCTGGCAATGCTGCTGTTCCTTCATGTGCAGTTTTCTTGGTAGGTACATTTTGAATTTTCTTTGTAAGTTTTCTTTATCTTCATAATATGAGGCTTGTTATACCTTAAGCTTTACAGAGATGTTCATTTATCAAGTCTCTCACAAAACATGTTTTTCCTAATAGGTGGCACGCACAGAGAAAGTCCAAAACTGCCTCAGTCCAAAGTTTGCCAAAAAGTTTGCCATTGACTACTACTTCGAAATAGTGCAGAAACTCAAGTTTGGGATTTATGACATTGACAACAAGACAATCGACCTGAGTGATGATGACTTCCTGGGGGAACTGGAGTGCACCTTGGGCCAGGTAAAAACTCGCCAGTTACCAGTTAAATGTGTGTCATTGTTTGGCTTCATGGTCTGCTGGTGGTTTCAGTTCCTTACTTACCCCAACCGGTAGCAGGTAATAAGATGCCACTGTTTCGCCAAGTCAGACATGGATCATTAACATATCTGATAAACAGTGGCTCTGTAGCCTCTCTGTGAAATTTGACCCCATTTGTTCATCCTGCATGACTTTTACCTACATCAACATGGGTAATGTTTATACTGACATTTACTTGCATGTTTAGCTGTGTTTCTGTCATGATACAGTTAACTTCGGTACAGCACGGTGTGTTTTGGTATAGTAAAACCCTTGGTAAGGCTTTCATTTCTACTGAGGACGGCACCTTGTCTTAGTAGACATCAGCGAGATACGTAGCATGAGATTGTAACGTTTAAAAATGATTCGATTTTTTTTAGACGCAATTGTTAAACTTGTAAGGAACACATGGCCTGAAAGTTGAGTGATCTTATTAATCCAGCTATTTTTTGTGCTGCTTTTTTTTTTTTTTAGGTGGTATCGAGTAAGAAACTGACCCGGCCGCTCGTCTTGAAGAACAAGGCCCCTGCAGGAAAAGGAACCATCACAGTGAGTGGTGGAGAGTAATTTTGCCATGTCTTTCTTTAGTTTTGCTCTGTCGGTTATTTGTGATATTTTCTGATGTAGATTAGTGCAGAAGAAATAAAAGACAACAGGGTGGTGAACTTTGAGGTGCAAGCAAGGAAACTAGACAACAAGGTAGGCGTATTCATTTTTATTCTTAAATGCTGTCAGTTATTTTTAGGTATTCTGGTGTTTCCCACCTCATGGTGTGTTTCATTGCAGGATTTATTTGGGAAGTCTGACCCTTACCTGGAATTCTACAAGCAGACGGCAAATTCTTGGCAGCTGGCTCACAGGACAGAGGTAAACAAATTCATGTTTGTTTTGCTGTCTATCCATTTAACAGCAGTGGAGAGATAGTCACTGTTTTTGGACAGGTATTGAAGTCAGGACTGTTGATAAGTTATGAAATTAATGTAATAGATGAAATGATTATGATGATTAGTAAAACCTAAGCAAAAAGTCTGAGTTTTGTTTTCATTTGGAAAAGTATTTGGAGCATTATTGAGTAGTAATCTGTGTTTAGTTTTGTTGAAGGAAATCAATGGTTTATTTTAACGACACCCATTCCTCACTACTGTGTCATAAGATGAACCCATGATGGCTGGAGATGCGGTACAGCACAGTGTTTATATATATCGTGTGCTGGGCTGAGCTTACATTTGTCCAATTACTAAAAATGTAATGTGATATTCCACTTAGGTTGTAAAAGCTTACATTTTATGTTAATAATATCTTCACATTTGGCATTTTAGCAGGCCTCAACAATTAAACAGGTGAAATAGTCTATAGTTAAGATGATTTTGATTTTGTTCTTTTCGGGGAGGTGTTGGATTAGCAGTAATCTTTTCCCATTATTTTGGTGCCCCTGTGTCAAAGGTTGACCTTAGTTTACTGTTGAAAGTATTTACAAGTGGAAAGTAAAAGGTCTTCAGGAGTATCATTTAAAAGATCACTGGGACATTAGTTTTCTGTTGTGAAATTTCCTGTTGTACAAAACCACTAATGATAAAGAATACAGCATATACAATATGTACAACATAAAGTAACATTCAAACAGGCATAAGTTGGTCTGACTTTGAATAAAATATTCTTATTGGGATAAAGAATTTGTTTTCCACTATTACTTTTGCTTTGTAACATAAATCTTAGTTAAAAAAAAAAGTAATAATAAAATAAATGCATGCCCCCCCCAGACTAGTGTCACATCCTGTGTATTGCCATGTCAACAACAGTGTTAGTCACACATGAAGTTACACGATTTTATGGAAAATAGTGTGAATACTTTCACTTTAGCTGTGCTTTTTTTCCCTCTGTCCCTCTGTTTTTTCCCTCTGTTATTTAATTACAAAAAAGAACTCTAAAATGCTTTTAGATGAACTTTAAGAATCTACACACGTTCAACGTTATTTTGTTCCTAATATAAAATAATCCTCATATATTTTTCCTTAGGTGGTGAAGAACAACTTGAATCCAACATGGAAACCCTTTCGAATCCCCCTGCAGTCTCTGTGTGGAGGAGACATGGACAAACCCATAAAAGTACACATAACATACATACAACTACTAGCATAGCTGGATTGGTTGCCCACACCTGCAACTGCTCTGATTTGAGGCTTTATTTTTGTTAGTTTTTTTGTGTTGGATCACCCTCTTAGACATGTGAAAACATACAAACATAGTGTCCTCAATACTAGTTTGATCATACTGTGCATATACTTTTTTTTCAACCTCCTGAAGCAAACATGTCAGGAAGGAAGCTGTTTCCAACCATACAGGACAAGTGAGTTACCCAGAGTGCCAGTGTTTGTCCTTTCTCATCTCGCCATCACTTAATGTGCGAAATTTGTGAATGGATTAGATAATACCAGATACCACCTTAGCAGGGTGTCCAGCCCTCTGCGTTTGTTTTCATCCAACTCAATTCTCTCATACAACATGAAATTCTGAAAGGGCAACTATTCTAAACTATGTTACTGCCAGCCGTGTCTAGTTGTGGATTTGACTGAAGCATGTTGTTTTTTCCCCTGTTTTCAACATTTTCCAGAGTCAGTTTACTCAAATTACAAAGCTTCTCTCTTACTGTTTGACTGTGCAGGTTGATAGATTTTATTTGTTCATGTTAAGTTCCACTATTTACTATGAACTACTGTTTCAATGAGACCATTTTTAAATGAAAACTAAATCATTTTTTCAGAGTTCTGTGTGAATAGATTCATTGGCTGAAATGTTTTCTCTATGTGAATGATCCGATTTTTTTTCCTTGCCTGCTAGTGACATCTTAATATTTTGTTTTTTTGCCTGTTCCTAGGTCGAGTGTTACGATTATGACAACGATGGGTCTCATGATCTCATTGGAAGCTTTGAAACAACAATGACACACCTCCAACAAGCATCACAATCGTCTCCGGTATGATTGTGTGTGGGTGTGTTTACTGTTTGCATGTAGCAACCAAACAAACAAACACATAAACCAGTTTAAAGCTTTTTAACAATTCTCATGTTACTTTCACTTTGTGTTGTTGGAGGATGCAACTCTTTTTTAATTAGTTTCCCATATTTATAATACAATACAAACATCTGAATCATCATAGTGTGTTAAGTGCAAACAATTGCCTTTTTAAATGTTTTAATATGCAATCAAGGTAAGTTAAGGTCAAGTTATACATAAATATCCCCAAAGGGCAATTTCCTTTGCAGCAATACAGTCAATACAATCAACACAGAGAGACAGGCAAATACAAATGGATGCAAACATCACAGATAAATTCTGTTATAATAAATTAAAATGGGCATGCTATTTATTTAAAAGGCCAGTAGCAGTTGGCACAAACCAAAGAATAAATGTGTATATGAAATATATTTTGTCAATGGAGGGATTATATGTTTAGGTGGAAAAAATATAAGTTGATTGACTTAAGTTTAACAGACCTGCATTTCTTGGACTAAAGGCTAAAATAGCTGTCCCATAGCAATTATTATTTATGATTTATACATTGTGGTACAGATGTACGGAAATGTACATTTTTCAAACAAACATTGTGTGACACACCCCCACCCCCACGGTGGTCTGCTCTCTTCAACTTAGCTTTACTGCGGTCTTTGAGGGGGAGAAAGGAAGCATTGTACTTCAGCCAAACCTACTCTATATGACAAACCTTTAATGATGTGATGAATTTCCCAACACAAAGAAAATGAAACATAAACAAACTCCAGTGCATATGAGCTAGTGAGTGAGTAATGTATTTTTTCACAGCCTGTTGAGTAAAGAGCACCACCTATGAGATGCATTTATGTTAATTTAATCAGCTTTACAAACACACTTGCTTCTCATGAACCAAATGCTTGCTGCTGCCTCCTTGTGTTAATAGATGCATCATAAATTAGGTAGTCATTAGGTCATTGGAGAAGAAAGGAAAAAAGCTTTAATCAGTGCAGTCATTGATAAAATATTTTTCAGTTTTGCATCTTTTAATGTATACACAAAAAGCCACTTTAACTGGTCAGCTTTTTATGAACAACTTCATTTTTGAAAATTCATGCCCATCCCTAGTATGGGTAGGACTGTGTCTGGGTCCAGATCTGGACTACGGTCTACCTTCTAGTGACCCCTGATATTGAGTAATGCACCTGATTAGGTAATTTGTGTCACAGAGTATTGATTAAGCACTGACACAGACACCTGTGCTGTTGTGTTTTCTTCTCAGGCCGAGTTTGATTGTGTAAACAGTAAAAAGAAACAAAAGAAGAAAAACTACAAAAACTCTGGGGTGGTGAGCGTGAAACGGTGCCAGGTAAAGCACTGGATTTGCTTTGTTTTATTTTAAACATATTGCACCTGATCTGTAGCTTGAAACAATGTGTCTAGATACATCAGTTTGAGATGAGATTACAGAATGCTCTTCCTTAAAACATGGGTTGGTTCTTTTGCAGGTGGTGAAGGAGTATACCTTCCTGGATTATATTATGGGAGGCTGCCAAATAAACTTCACTGTGAGCTATATTATGTAATTTACAATTTCATACTTGTACAGTTTTGTTCTTGAGTGACTAATGATTTTTGTGTGCATTTTGTGGGCAGGTGGCGATCGACTTCACAGGCTCCAATGGGGACCCCAGGTCTCCTCAGTCTCTGCATTACATTAGTCCTCAGGGCGTTAATGAATACCTTTCTGCTATCTGGTCTGTGGGTAACGTCATCCAGGACTATGACAGGTAGGCATAAACACCTAAAAAAAACACAGCTTACCTGACACTATTTTCCCAAAGTTTCTGAGACTTCTTTATGACAAAAGCCAAACCATTTAAATACAAATGTTTTATTAGTTTCTGTGTAAATAACCACTAAACATTAGCTGATTAAAGATCACCCACACCCTAACCTTAAAGTACTTTTTTTTTTTATCTCACAATCCGAATAGTTCCCTTGATCTGCACCATATTTTCCAGTTTACAGATATTAGCTATCTACCTAAACCTAACTTCTTTCATAATGCTTTCTGTGTGTGAAAATGAAAGTGTAAGTAGAAGTAGAAAGTGTAAATTTATTGGCAGACATTACAATGTCAGAACATTAACCACTCATATATAGTTGATATATATATACTGTATATATTTTTTTAATATATATTTTTATGCACACCATTTTTTCATTCTCTTTGTAGTGACAAGATGTTTCCTGCCTTTGGATTTGGAGCCCAGATTCCTCCCACATGGCAGGTAAAAGCATGTTGGACTCAAATTGCATTCAAAGGTCATATTGTGAGTTTGCACATCAAGTGATATTTGTTGGTATTTTACAGGTTTCCCATGAGTTTCCTCTCAATTTCAACCCATCAAATCCATTTTGTGCAGGTGTGTTTATAAATCACTGTGGTGTTTGTTTATTACATATACATATTTAGATTTATACTGTATTACTACTGTGGACAGGTTTTTGACATATTGATTCATATCTGTAGGTGTTGAAGGGATCGTGGAAGCCTACAGGGTGTGTCTGCCACAGGTCAAACTCTACGGTCCCACCAACTTCTCCCCGATCATCAACCACGTGGCCTGCTTTGCTAAGCAAGCACTTCAACAGACCACTGCATCAGTGAGTGTTTGGCTTTTGAGCCACTGTCAAAAATAAGACAATGAGCTTTGATTTCCAGACTCACAGACTTGTATGTAACAGAACAAGTAGTTCTCCAGACATAATTCACTATTATTAGTCTGCTGGCTGAAAGTTAAATGGTACAAGCTGTCAGGTACACTGCAGCTAGTTTTAAATAAAGTGGAGGAGAAACAAGATCAAAACAAACAAGGATTTGTTGGTCATAACCAAAGTCCAGACAACTGAATAATACAATCCAATCCAATCCAATCCAACTTTATTTATAAAGCACTTTAAAACAACACATTTGAACAAAGTGGTCAAAAATAATTGTGTTGTTGTCCTGAAGCAATACTTCGTTCTGCTCATCATCACTGACGGAGTGATCACAGACATGGACGACACCCGCAACGCCATTGTCAATGCCTCTCGTCTGCCCATGTCCATCATCATTGTTGGAGTAGGAGGGGCGGACTTCACTGCCATGGAGTTCCTGGATGGAGACAATGGACGCCTGCGGTCCCTGTCCGGCGAGACAGCCATGCGCGACATTGTCCAATTTGTGCCGTTCAGGCAGTTCCAAAATGTAGGTAACATTTTTTTTCCATCTGAAATATGGAAACATGAGTGCTATAAAAATGGCATGCTAACTTTTTCCTCTAAGCATTTCCCTCATTTGTCTTCATTTTAACAAAGAAACCCAGTAGAGTTGTAAGTGATGACATGCTCATTACAGCACATCAGAGAATGGCCACTTACTACTGTCAGTATAGACAGTATAACCCGAGACAAAGTGAATTTAAATGTAACTCAAATAAACAAAAATAAGTTAGTAAACATATACACTACCAGTCAAAAGTTTGGACACACATTTTGACCACATTAAATGAGAAGGTGTGTCCAAACTTTTAACTTGTAGCATAATATTAGTAAATATTACTGCACTGCATTTTTAAACAGTGCACACACTGTTATAGGATAATAATAATAATAATAATAATAATAATAATACAGTTTGTTGTTGTATTAAAATAAAGATAATATTTAGGCTTCATGACTTATGCATGCACAGTAATGATAAATTAAGTTGTTCTAATTTTTGAGACCCAGATTTTTATTACAGATGAATACCGACATCAAATATCACCTATTATTCTTGATTATTTATTAGTAGGATCTATATCAACCCTGAAAAAGACATAATTGGTTGACCTCTAATCTCCAGGCCCTCAAAGTAGACATCACTTAGTTTATTTGTGCGCCTTGTGTATTTATCTCTTTTCAGGCACCCAGCCAGGCTCTTGCCCAAAGCGTATTGGCCGAGTTACCTCAGCAAGTGGCCTCCTTCTTCAGTTTATTCAAACTGAAGCCTCCCCATGAGCCCAGTCCTTCATAGGGTACCCCGAATATTCCAGTCATTAACCCCACCGCCACCATCCTTTTCTTGGCTTGACCAATATGCAATGTCCTCATTTTACCCTTATCCTTTTTCAGCAACTCTTCTGCTTAAAATCCATCATCAACATCTCAGAAACAAGAACTTGTTTTTATAAAGGGAAAACTCCTTTCTCTTTCTTTATCACTTAATCAAAGCACAATAACTTTTTTGTTATTTCACAAGTTCACAAGCTCGGCTACAATAACAATTTGAACAACTCCTGCAAGAAAAAAATTACATTGTAACAAAGGCTGCATCCACACTGTAAGGTTTTCATTTTATTGAGAACTAATTCTAGTCATAGTATTGTTTTAGCTACACCTCAGAAATAATGTTTTTCCTAATACCTGAAGATGCGTTTCACATGGCCTTTAGTGTACAAACAGGAACCAGATTGTCTGTGTAGTTGATTGCTTTGATAGAGAAAATACTACAAATGTGAAACTGTAATGCTGAAAAGTAAGAGCAGAGGTTTGGAGTGATGACGAGTTTTACTAAGAGTACATTTTTGCAAGATGTGTACTTTGCTGTCACCTTTTGCATTAAAGAGTGGGTCAGGCCCCATTTTTCATTCCGAACCTGAGGGAATTTAGACTGAGCCCAACCCAAAAGCAGGCAGTTGTTAGCCCCTGTTTACCGGAGGAACCAGCCAAGAGCCCCATGAACACACGTATGCACAGATACACATACAGCACATACAGTTATAGCATAATCCAGACTCCGTATTATTGACAATCAGTGCTTCTTAATTTACTCTTGTAGACCTGTTACTGCTAATAACTCCATCATGGTTTATTTTGAATTTTGGAGGAAAAGGATAAAATCCACCATGGTTGGATTCTGTCATCAGTAAACCTTGGTTCTGAACAGAAATATTAGGTCAGTCACTTTCTACTTACTTATACACTTATTATTACTCATCACACCTCTACATACATGTTTGCACCCTATTTTCATTAAAGCATTTAAAAAAAAACAAAAAACAAAAAAACAAATATTTAAATTCACCCTATTTTACTTTGTGTTGAACAAAAAATGACGTCAATTGAGGTGACTAAACCCGACCCCAGTCCAACAGTCACTTTAGGATTTTTGTCCAAACCCAGCCCAACCCAACTTGACAGCCTCAGGTCGTATCCATGCTCTGTTTTGCATTCATTACTGTGACAGTTCACTTTTGACTTACGATTAGTGTGCACTTCATTATTTCCAAATGTCTTTTTAAAACTTGGGATGGCAGTCCGTATTTCATCTTACTTTATTTTATTTCATTATATTAGTGCCTTTAAAATTATTCACTCACCTCAAAGTTGGAACAAGGGATCGAAGTAAACAATAGAAAATACATTGTCATTGAGCTTCACTGTATTGTTGTTTCCGGTATGTTTATGAGGTTACATTAGCAATGAGAATGAAGTTAATCCCTTTATTATAGCAGGTTCACTTGGTTTCAAAAATCTCAAGTATTTCTGCCTAGTTTATTGTTAAAAAGGCTTTAGTCTCCTCATGTAGAATAAAATGCAGCCTGAGAATTCCCAAACCAAAACTGGGCCAGAAGCATTTTCAGAAGTCTCTGTTTTAGTTAGACACAGGTCAGTGTGGACGCAGCCAAGGTCATCGCTGAAGTCAAAGATAGAGTATGGAGGTTTCCCTTCAACACTTTTTCATTTGCATGGCTTTCTCCTTGTCATTCATGTTGACATCAGCTATAATGACACCACATAATGATTAATTTATACATACAAAACAGATTGTTTTGTTTTGTTTGTCCACTGTTTGTCTCACTAGGCTCCCAAAGAGGCACTGGCAAAGAGTGTGTTAGCAGAAGTTCCAGGACAGCTGGTGGAGTTTTTCACTACTATGAAGCTGAATCCACCTGTTTCCAATCCTGCACCAAACCCTGCAGCGACTGTCTGACATTTAGAAGGAGGAAGCACAAACAGACCACTGTCATCTCATGCAGTTACAAATCTGATCCCCGCTTCATCTTATCATCCAGTTACATGACCCCACCCCCGAAACCTTACCTACTCATCCACCAGCTCACCTTGATGTTATCCACGCTTCATAAACACTCCACACTGTTGACCAGTCTTTTTAAAGTGTCACTATAAACGTACACTACCAGTCAAACGTTTGGACAGACCTTGTCATTTAATGTGGTCCAAAGGTGAGTCCAAACCATTGACTAGTAGTGTAGCTGTTGTTAGAGCATTATATCCATGTATAGTCATTTTAGCAGCTGCTCAGTGCCGCTACATCTAAGCAAATATTCAGGCATTCCATTATGATTTAAGTGCATGAGTAGGGAATTGGTAATATCTATAGTATTAACTAAAAGACACTTAATGCATAAAATAATAATAGCAAAAATACCACTCTGAGTCATTAACACCATGCTGTTTTTTTAAATGCTTTATAAGAGAGTGCCATTTATTTTTTTTAAGCCTGCTTCGATGGCTGCAGCATCATTTTACATTAGTTTACTAAAATGCTTTTTACACTCTTTTTTTAAGTCATGTGACCCTGGTGTAGAGACGAACAGATCTAAGGTCAGTAAACCTCTCATGTATGATGTTTAGATCCTCAGACTAAGAGCTACAGTGATGCTAGTAGTATATTTTTACACATGCCAAGAAGCTTTGTAGATGGAGTTTATGCTTGCATAAATGTGTATCATCTTTGCACTTACCCATAATCACATGAACTACTATAAAAGTCTAGTCAAAATCCACCTACAGAAATGAACTATTTTATAATTACCATAAGTTTTTATTAGTTTTTTTTATCATTAAAAACTGTTGTGTTATTGTTAAATCTTGGGTGGCATCAAACATTAAAGGTGCACCACTTACTATGCAGGAGTGCAGGCCAGAGCCAAAACAGTTTTGTCACTTTTGGCCTCATCCAGCCCTAGTGTTATCATCCACCCTCAGTGATCTGATCACACTGGCACAGCCTTAAGTATGACTATGACCAGTAAAGAGAAAGAAAGAAAAAAGATGAGGAAAGCCAGGTGAAATAAAAGAGTACTGTAACATGAAATAAGATTGTATCCTTTATAAAATATCGTGATGATCAGTGTTAATAATGTGGCAGTTGCTATAAATACATTAAAATGATTCGTGGAAAAAAAACAAACAAACCTCAAACTCACTGGTCAGAGGATGTCAGCTGAGGAGTTGTTCTCTAATGTGTCCTAAGGACTGATTGTGTTCTTGCACACACAGGAACGGGGTTGTGTTTGTGTTTAGTTCAGTCTGTCTGTGATCGAATCACTCAGGATGGATTTATTGTTTAATATTTTGGATTTAAGTCCTTAGGTGGTCCTCCACAGAATCTGTCATGTTTAGACAGAATGGAAAAATAATTAATTTGGCTCTTGCCAAATGTTGTTTAGTTGTTGCAGTTTGCAACCTCACCCCTAGATGCCACTAAATCTTACACATTGATGTAACTGGAAGCTCTCATTGTACATCTCACTCTCATCATCCAAAATATGTTCGTCTTGGTTTACTGTCACTACTGGTGAGCAAAGACAGCTTAGGTTAGCTTCTTTCCATTTCATTTTAATTTTAGTCATGGTTTAATATCAGTTCGTGAATGACACCCAGCTAAAGAGATTTAGTGCTTCGGTGCTGATGTAGAAGCTTAAAACTGTCATCGAAGCTTCATTACAGGACTTTGGAATAAGCTGGGTGCTCCTAATAAACTGACACGTGTGTATATTAACTTGTTCCCCTTGTATTAAGTCTGTGCCATCTTCTTCCATTGTAATTTGTCAATATTTTTTCCTGGAATGTATAAAAATGTTTATCTGAGGTTTCCTGTTGTATATCAGGTGCTGAGAGCAGAAATGCTTCCTTTGTGCTAACATCCAAAGAGTGTATCAAGCTTGCAAATAAAACACCTTTGATTCGGCATAAAAAAAATCCTGCTTCAGACTTATTTAATGGTTTTGAAACAGTTCGTTTTCAGCACTCTTCATCTTACATGGTAAGTCACGTACACTACATCTTGTATAAAAATTCGCTTCCTAATTGCCACTGAGACAAAAGCAGCATTAATTCATTCATCCATTCTACTTTGATACAGTTGGTGTTCGGCTATTTACACCAACAATGTATTTGGATGGATGATGCTTTTAATTCAAGTATGAAAATCGTGATTGTTACATCCTCTACTCTCTAATGCACGTTTGAATGAATCTGTGGCTTTTCCTAATTCCATGTTTTGGCTCTTTCCATAGATTTTCAGTTGGATTAAGATAAAAAGCTCAAGTGTTCTTCCTGGCTGCTTTTTATATCTTTTTGGGGACATTCTACTGTATGGGAAACCATGGGCTGTGAATGTGCCAGTGCTCTCCAACACTGAACACTATTCCTGTGAGTAATACCTTCAAGACTGTCCGTTTTCACCTTGTCATTTCTCAGGACCTTTATTTGTATACTAGTTCCTTTTACAAGTGAAATGTAGGTCTTTACTGCAAACTGAATATGAGCATATCGCCACCTAGCGTTGCAGAGGCAGACACTACATTGAATAATTCCTTCTAGTCTACTTGGAAGGGAACAGTTGAACGATTTTTTTGCAGCATCCAACTTAACCAATAAATATTGCTTGGTTTCATATTGTGCCGCATTCTCCAACTGTTCCCTATAAAAATTGGAATGTTAAACCCATTTATGCATTTGTATTAAAATTCTCAAATTAAGTGTTTTATCTTATATTTTAAAAGCACATGTGCATGATGAAAATACCCAATTATTGCATTTAATTTAGCATATTTTAACATGATATACTGTATTTTATTGTTTTACAGCATTGTCATGGTCGTTTTAAATACATACATGCTTCCTTTTCAAAAAATACTTTATTAATGGAACTTTTAGGACAAAGTGTTAAAATGGGGCCTTTGCCCCTTTTTGTCTAAAATGTTGTGACCAACTCTGAGTGAGAATGTCCCTGCTGTTTGATGGAGAATACAGCTATCAACTGCCAGTGATGACATTCAAACATTTATTGTGTAAAATAGTACAAAGCTACAGCCTGTTCACCGATTTTCAATACAGTTCAGTGTTAGTCATTATCTTGACACAGCCTACAAACCTGTACATAGGCACTTAATGTATTAAAATAGACTATTTTCTGCTAATAATTTCAGATGTCTCTTTCTTCTGTGAATCCTTACGGTGTTTATTACCTGATGTGTTTCTTTTTTCCCTGTGCCATGAACACCTCAGAGCTAGAAACCAAGTGTAGACAAACCATGTCACTTCTTATATTTAATAAGACTAAAACATTTTCTGCTTCCTCTTCTGGTGTAGAAAACTCTCCCAGACACTACTACCTCAACAAAATGTAGCCAGTGATATTCGGGGGGGGGAGGTCTTCAGTGGTGGCTCATAGAACCTGCTATGAAAGTACTGTGAAATCCTCAGGTGTGGAAGGAGTACAGGTGGAGCGTGACCCTGGTAGTGGTTACATGCGGTGGATGTTGTCATGATCCATGAACTGTTTAAGGTTGTGCAGGTTGTCCCACCACTGGAAGAGGAAGGTTTCTGCGATGAGGCTGAACCAGGGTGTGATCTCCAGCTCTTTGCGCTTGGCCTTGTCCAGCATCGCCCTCAGCTCCTCTTTGCTCACATAACAGTGAGTTTTGATCTCGTTGGGGTCTGGACTCACCTCCACATCCTTGACAGAGACATTGAAATAATAGACTGTTACTGTCCATAAAGTGAACTGATAAAGCTGTAATGCATACACACGCAGCCAATCCAAACATACATGAAAACATTTAACATACACTCACAGGCCACTTATTAGGTACACCTCTTCACCAATTTCTTATTAAGGCAAATATCTACTCAGCCAATCACATGGCAGCAAGTTGATGCATTTAGGCATGTAGACATGGTGAAGTTCAGAATGTGGGAGGGAAAAAAGATTTTCAGTGACTATGTGGTCCAATGAAGAGAGAATATCCAGTGAGCAGCGGTTCTCTCACTGGTATGTATAATTATTACAACACTTTAATTGACACAGAGTCACGTGATGAGGAAAGTCTCCACCAACTTGAAAGGATCACAAAAAACTGACAGAAACACATGCCATTTTGCTGCAGCTCCATTTCTTCATGAGTGAAAATTGTTGACAAAGTTTACTCTCAGTTTGTCTCTAGTGAAAATGCAAAATAGTTCTTATTTTACTTACTCTCTTTCTGCAGTCCCTGGAAGTCTTTGGTTGCAAAGGAGGTTAATTGACAGATATTCAAAGTTAAAACCCTGTCTTAATTGCACTGAACAAGTGGCAAGGAGTTCTGAAATGTCAAGGTGTATGCCAGCTGAAATTTCTCTACAGTAATGACCAAAAACACATTAATATACAGAAAAGTTAGAGCTAGGAGAGCTTTACTCCACTGGAGGCATTAAGTCTTGGTTTATATTTAGTGATTGTGTCATATGTATTTCACCGTGTTACCTCTAACTAACAGGAGGTTGAAATCAACAGGATACAAAGAGCCAAAACAAAACCTGTCTGTACCTTTCATGTGTTGTTTTTCTGGCCATGTGGACAGGAAATAGAGTCACAAACAGGGAAATCGATGAAAACTCTCAGCAGATGCTATTGTGCTACCTTCTGCATGAAGAGGATGTAGTCGATCTCATGTTCTCCCCAAACACCGTCTGACTGAGCCTTGTAGTGGATTCTTGTGAGATAGGTCATTTCGTCTGGAGTCACCTGAAGCAGAGGAGATCACACACAAGGCAAACCTTCAGCACAGTCCTCACTAATCCTCTAACACACACTTACACACATGCAGAGGATTTCACCTGATCCATGGGGATGCCCAGTTCAGCTTTGAGTCTCCTCTGAGCAGCTCTTCTCACTCCTATTGCGTCCATCTCCTCCAGCTCACTGTCTGTGTGTAAGGGATGACTGCAGCATGTGTTTGTGAAGCAGCCTGCACACACACACACGCACACATTACACACACAGCCTTCTGATGCTGGGCCTGCTTATGGGGGGCATATGGGAGATATAATGTTGCACCACTGACTTGGAAAAGTGATTTTGGCGTCAGATCGCTGTTGTAAAAGTAGCTTCTCTTCACTGTTGAAAATGAAGACGCTAAAAGCTCTGTGCAACAACCCTGAAAAACAACACACTATTTACCATAATTGCACAATTATCACACAAATAAAATGTAATGCAGATGAGTGCTTGTAAATAACACACATTACCTTTGTCAATATTGGAGTTGAGGTGGCAGTTTTTCTTGGTATCAGCTCCGATCCTGCGGTCATTCTCGTCGATGAGGATGCACATTTCAGCCAGCAGCTGCACCTGCTTCTCGTCCAGGTGATCTGTGTTTATCTCGGGCATCCTGGCTGCAGATAACAGCTGTCTGGTCTCACTGCAGCACAACGTCATGGGCAGAGGGCAGACAACAGAGTATGTGGATCAAACCGAATTAATGACCACTAACCTCCCTATAAGTGCACAAATTAACCATTATGCTTGTGACATACATTTTGTGTTGTGCTTTTTTTTAATGACTTCTATACATTTGTAGTCTACGACAACAGGTCCCCAAAGAGACAATTCACCGAAACAAACATACATAGATAGATAGATAGATAGATAGATAGATAGATAGATAGATAGATAGATAGTGTAACAGCAGCATTACACACAGTGCCAGTAACAACACAATGGGATAAAAAACAACCAGGACATATTAAGATAAGATAGTAATACAAAAAATAAAATACAATATTAAGTGTACCAATAGCCGTATTGACAGTAGTGCAGAGTAAAGTATAAGGTGCAGTAAACATATAAAGTGCATAGTGACTGTATGTTATGACCAGAGTTTCAGCTGTTATTGTAAAGTGTGATGGCATGTGGGAGGAAAGATTTGCTGTATCTGAAGATAAAATAATGTGGATGAGAATTAAGAAGTCTGAAATGCATTTGGGAGCTTTGGACTGCAATGAAGAAGGATGAGACTGAGGAGACAAGAAATTGCTTGAAGTTTCTCTCCTTATGCGACACTGGCTTGTTATCTCCGCCCCACAGACAACAGGCTTGATGACATTGTGGTCGGCTATCATTAGCACAGCCGCTCAGCTTAAGCTCAGCTGCCGTCACAAGCACAGCTTCCACAAACACACAGACCACGAGCTTACCTGGTAAATGTCCTTCGACTGGTGGTTCTGTTTGCAAACCCGACACCTTTCCGCTGTCCTGCTGCTGTCACACTAACAAGCACCCTTGGTTTCAGCTGTGCGACAGCAACAACGTGACAGTAGACTTTCCGCAGCCCCGCCCACACAGGCCGCACCATCGCCTGACGAAACAGAAAACCAATCACACGGTCTGAGGCTGCGGGTGTCTGCAAAAAACGCAAAGGAATTTGGACTATTCGGGATCGGGAGAGACACTAACGACCCCACCTGGCCAAGGAAGGAACTTCAACTTAAAAATTGATCTGTAGCAACACAGCTTTTTTGTTATTCAGGCGTCTTGAAAAAGTTTAATTAACAGAATGTGTGATTTAAAGCAATGACAAATATTTTGAGTAGGAAAAGCACGGACACATGCTGACTCACTGCCACACTGTACTGATTTACATCAAGTGAATAGAATTGTATTGTTAATGCAATAATTGACACCACCCGTGCTTTTCCTGCTAAAAATGTGTCAAATAAAAAAGGCCAATTAAGCCTTCGCAAACTTACTTCTCAGTTTAGAATTTTAACACATCGCACCACTGTTTGTTTTGAGAGCTTAAGTAATAATTCTGTGCAAAAACTAGCAAAAGTTATGGGGGGTGGGGGGTAACAACAGGATCATTGTGTTTATCCAACCTCAAAAGTGATTAAGTCATAATACTCAGCTCCTTTTCATGGAGGAGCAACAAAACCAGAAAATATTTATGTTTAAGAAGATCAAATCACCAAATGTATTATTCAAAAGAAATAGTTGGTCATTAAATTAAATTAGGAGTAATGAAGTTGTCTATTAGACTGCAGCCCAATGGGTTAGTGGAAAAAAAAGTGCCATGTTCTTCAAGCACATTATCCATATCCTTAAAGTTTTATCTATACATTGTCTTGAGTTAACCAAGAAAAAACCACTGAGACACAAAACCCATTTTCTTCTTATAAACTACAGGTGAAGAATTATGACGCAGAAGAGTGATTACAGCCGTAGTAACCCCGGTCCTGTAAATTCCCATCCGGGTTTTACTATGAACACGCCATCGGACCACAGCCCGCACCAGCACCACCCAGGCCTAGACATGACAGCTGAACATAAGTATGAACTGTGTGCCACACACATCATCTACAGATAATCCGATAACACGTTCACTCACTCACAGACGTTCTCTCCTGTCTCCGCCGGACAAAACGCGTCTTAAATCGTTTTCTGTGTCTGTTTATAGCAACATTTTACAGCTCAGCACTCTTTGAGTCAGAAGACCTAGCTTTCACTCTCTGTCTCTGACGTCACGGCGGTACATTGGACGCCTTGGCGGCAGCGTGGCAGCCCATTGGCTTAAAAAAAAAAAAGCAAACTCAAACCACGTGACACAATATAAAAATACATTGATATTTCTTAAAATTTAGATTATAATGTTCATAGTTTCCCATCTGAAGTTACACGTTGACTATGTGCTTATCGACACAACGCTTATTCGTATGTAGATAAAGAATGTTTCTCCGCCCAACACCTGCTGTTATCGTTGCCGTTTATATCAGTCGCCTCAGTGACGGTGCTATGTGGCGGCTAGCCGTGTTAGCATGGCGCTAACCCCGTTCCCAGACGTCTGTGCTGGGCGAGGGAGAAGGCAGGGAGGCAGTGACAGGCTGCGGTGAGTGTGGGTACATGTCCGTGCAGGAAATCTGCTGTATGACAAATTATGAAAACAAGTGGTCAACAGTTATATACCCTTGTTAGTTGCTCGGTTAAGTTATTGGGCACAATGTACAATAGATACATGTATGTCGTGGCGTATGTTACATTTAATAATATTATTAATTTTCAGCATTTCGCTTGTTACTATATCAGCAACTACATTATTAAAGTGTCGTCCGGATGCGTATTACATTTTCTGTGATGCTAGGTTTCCGCATTAATGATATTTTCGTGCAGTGGCAAATAAAGCGTCGTCATCTTAGCAAGTAAAGACCACGCGCCAAACTTCATTGAAATTCCTGTGAATATAAGGTCGTTATGTCTGCTGACGATCACAGGTACATTACAGTAAAAGACCTGAGGTCTGCCACGTTTCCTCAGCTGTTGGTGTTAAATTCGGATTGGATACAGTTTAACAATAACCCTTCCTTATATGAGCTACATTATTCATTAGTTGTACCTGTTACGGTGTCTCACAGCAATTATTTACCGAGGTGTATTGACTTGAAAAAAGGTGAAATTGAACTCTAAACATAAATAAAATCTCAGTAAAAAGTAAAATACAGCTGATATTGCCACACAGTTATCATGTAACGTGATCACACCAATAACACACTAATATCTTAATGTGAATACACAGATCACCTACATTAAAACATAACTTTTTTTAATGTTGTGATTCATCAGTGGATGTTTGTGGCCTGTTATGAAAAGGTTGCGTGTGAACTATTATTAATTGGATTTAGAAGTTTTGTAAAATCATTACAGTAAAACTACAAATGTTAATGTCTTAAATGAGTCAGAAACACACAGATCAGCCACTGCACCAAAAATCAGTTACCTGTTTTAATGTTGTAGCTGATCAGTGTGCATCTATTGCTGTTAGTTCAGATTTCTGCAGGAACTTGGATTCCTTTATACCTGCAGGTAGGTGGTGATTACACACCAACGAAACTCACCCACCCACCCACCAGCCAACCAGCAAGCTTGTTTACCTGCTTCTCAGGTAGGACGTGAGCAGGGGGCAGGTCCTCCCAGCAGGTAGGAGGGATGCCTGTTGAGGGCGGAAGCAGCAGTGGCTCTGCTTCAGCAGCCCGCCACCCCAAGCAGAAGCGCAAGGCGCACAGTTTGTCTATCCGGCGCACCAACAGCACAGAGGACAGGCCCCTGGGCGTCCACCGTGGAGACATGCTGGAGGGACAGGTGAGGAAGATGCATAAAGACCCACGCCTTTTCTCCCTTTCACTTTCTATCTTCTTCACCCCCTCTCTTCCCATCGAGCACCTTGTACCTTATGTAGTAACGTACATAGGTGAGTGCCATGCAGTTTCTCGTGCATATGTTTATTTTAAAAGGTGTATGCACCAGATAGTTATTTACTGTTAAGAGCTGTAACTGTCATTCTGTTGTGATGTGATGCTGCTTTTTGTTTTTTTTTCTTTTTTGGTCATGTGATTAGAGTACTAGCCGGTTGAGCAGCATTGCTTTTATTTTCTACTTGGTGTTAAAACGTCAACAGTGTCTATGTTACAATGTGTTTGCAGTATGAACTTCCCTGCTGGGAAAACAACAGACTTAGCTTGGTTTGATGTTTAGAGTTAATATTATAGCTTTTCTAGTCTGGCTGGCATGAATGTGCTCATTGGTAACTGATTGTTTGTGTTGAAACTAAATAATCAACTGTGACCATTTTTAAGCCCCCTGGTGCTATCAAGTTAGTGATTAAACATCACCAAATATTTAAATTGGATTTGCAATTGATTTATTTCTTTGGGAAATGGGAGGATTGTTTGCTGGGAGGTACGGACATTTCCTCATTCAAATGCCAAGTCTCTTCTGAGATAATAAAAACTGTTTGATCAGGATCTTCATGGTTGTTAACTTTTGTTTACAAGTGACCTTTGTGAGTGATGGTCTAGTGTTTTTGAATCTGCGTCATTTTTTCCCCTGTACTCACAGATCAGACTTGTTGAAAAGGAAAGGCCTGTTTCCCTTTAAGAAGCTGAATTTCTGAAGAGCATGTTTGGCTTTTTCATTAATTCAGATTTTGCAACAAATTGATGCTTGATTTTTATCAGTGTTCATCATCTTACTGTGGAAACCCTTTAGATTTTACTTTTTCTGCACTGCCACATCCTTGGAATATCATCTAATAAAAACCACAGCTTGGCTTGCAACTGCTGGCTGTCTCATCAAGTTTTAATATGGCCTGCTTGTCCGGGTTTGATTAGTCTTTTCAACAGGCCTTTTTCTTTATTGCTAAGGCATGCCCCCCGCCCACAAAGTTCCACATACACAGACAGCTTTACAAACCCACATGCTGCACAAAAATTGCATTTTCTTTCTTGCTTTGAATGCTGTCATTATGAGCCACATTACGGTGCAGGTTTAGAGAAATAAGTAAGCAGCTTTAAGAGCATAAGGACTCTCTGTTGTTTGCTAATTGACCTATTTGGTTTGGGGTTTTTTTTTAACGAAGGTGTTAACGTGTGGTGCTAACAGAATGGTCAGTCATTAATGTCTCTACTGTTAGTTTAAATGTGTGCCAGAAGAAAAATAGAAGAGTGATGTTTCAATGTACAGTTTCCTCATCTTTCAGATGGATGTAGAAATTAGATGCAGCTCTCAAGGTGAGCTGTCAAATGCAGGCTTTTGAGTCTATTGTGTTCATGGCAGCCTCAATGTCTCTTTGCATGCTCACCTGCTGTAGACTGTTGGGCATTTGATAACAGTGTATGCCTAGGAGCTCAGCATGGAGGTAAGTCAGTTGAAATTTAGAGACTGGTTCAACTCTGGCTGGTGTGTGTAGTCAGTTAATTGTCGGTAGGCTATAGTTCTGTATTTCTGAAGGTAGCTGCGTATGTACACTTGGTGACGGATTAAACACACTAGCTTTGTTTGATAATAGATTTATGTTGTGTTAGTGTTGTTTATTTTATGAGCCGCTCAAACTAACTTATTCATATTATGCACACTGTTATGGATACAGAGACACTGTCAGTGCATAACATACTGCTGAACATATCAATGTGGAAAAACATTTGATCTCACTGTTGAAGTTAAGATGTTTATAATTCTATGATATATACTGAATATATTTAATTTAAAAGATGATACCACACTTATTCGTACAATATGATATAGAATTTTTATTAACTCTGAAGTTTGTAAAAGTTTTGTTTTTTCTTTGCAGGACTCTAAGCTGCCTCTCTCTTTACGGAACAATCTTCTCGACCTTTTCGGACAAATTGAGCGCGAGTTTGAAAACCTTTACATCGAAAACCTTGAATGTGAGTAACTGATAGGATGTTCTAGGTATTTTTTTACCTGACAGTATTGACCTTCAAGTGTTGATTGACTAGCCAGATGGTTTCAGTGCACAGGCAGTGTTTGCTTACTGATGCCCTGTCACTGTGCTAACATTACAGTACGCCGGGAAATCGACTCTTTGAATGAGCGTCTGACCGGAGATGGACAGACTATTGAGGGAGGAGATCCCACCAAGGGAGCCTTGAAAACAAAAGGTCCAGTATTTTCCAGGAACACTTTGTACTTTACATATTAAGTTAGAACTGAACAATAAAATTGTTTTCAAATCAAAGTCACAATTTTGAAACAACACAATAAGCAAAGCCTGCAATTTTATTGCTCTACTTGCCAGTTAAAAAAAGTTTATTTTATTGTTTTTATTTGGTAATTCACCTCATGTTTTTTAAACAAAACAGTAAATATTAAACTGAAGCTCAGCTTCATAAATAGTATAAATTAGGGCAAACTAATTTGCAGTTGCAATATTTGTCTGAAAAATATGGCACACACTGCACGTCAACATAATGCAATTTTACATTCAGTTAATTCTAATAAATAGTATCACCAGTGTTGTATATTAATTGACCTTGGACACTAGGCACAGATCATGATCAGATCATTGCAGTTCACAAAGAAATTACTTATGAGTACGAACTGAAGGAAATAAACAAACCTGCTTCTGTTAACAAAGCAACACTGACCTTTTTGGAACTGTAAGTAAATGAGCTGTAAGCTCAGACTTTGACAAATGAGTTGATTAATGAAGCCCAGCTGGACCTCAGCAGCTCCACAGGTTATTAGCTACAGCTAAAATGAATAACTGATGGATTTTATTTTAATGTAATAAAATAAAATAAAAATGCAACCTAGGTTGAGTTAGTTTAGCTCACTGGCATAATATTATGGCTGCAAGTAGGTTTTCTGTTTTGAACGGGGGTTGTAACAAAAGACTGCATTTACCAGATTCACACAATGTTTTGTTTTTGTCACAAACCTGGTCGCTGCATTTGCATGCTGATTTTTCTCAACTTATGTTGAGTTAGTTATTCATCCATCTCTTAGTTCATGAAAATGTCTAGCTGTATGGCTCCAAGGTCAGTGCTTTGGTCAAAGATGCAAAAAATTATTTCATTCGTCCATATCATCATTACATTGAATTGACTCCTGAAATCGCTGTGTTTTAAAGCACATACGGTGTGTTGATGAGAAGACAAAAAAGTGATAATTGTGAGCTGCATCAAAAACGTGCTGAGCTTTCAAGAAAAGGAAACAACCATTTTTCAGTGTGATAGGTTGAGTGGACGATTTCATTAACCCGATTTAAGTTGGCCAGAGTTTTAGGCTTCCTTTGTTTTTGACTCTTGTCTATTTCTAGTGCTCTGATTACTACACATAGCAGCAGATTATTTTTTTGGGAGAAGAATAATTCACTCTGACTGGTTGAATTGAAGGATACATTCTTATATCAATTACATTACATGAAAATAAGCCAGATTTACTCAAGTAAGCCTAGTAACTACATAATCAGCTCTGCTGTGGAAGTAAATGACCTGCTACATGGTGGCATTTCTTCAGCAATGGACTACCAGAAGTCTATAAAAGCAATCTAGACTATACTGCAGCAGTGAAATCAACGAGTAATCCTCTCTTCTTTGTCTCTTACAGCCAGCCACAGCACCAGTCAATTGTCACAGAAGTTGAAGACGACCTACAAAGCCTCTACCAGCAAGGTATGTGGTCTCAGCTGTGTTAACTTGATACCAGAACCTGGAAGCTTTTGAGCCTCAGGCCTGGGGTGATGGTAGAAACCCATCACACCATCTGCAAGGGGGAGGCATTTTTATAGGTAATCAAAGTAAGCTGACTAAGTGTTGTCAAACTGACAAGTTTCGAATGTATAGATGAATGCATATGCATATGTTAAGACATCACTTTATCAAACTACAATATGTGATCCTTAGGCTTCATTGCATTATCACGTTTCGATTTATTCCTTTTTTTTTAACTCTGCTGTAGAGCTTGTACACTTTCCATGGCAAAATAGGTGGACCTCGCAACTTCAGTGTGGCCACATGGGAGTTGTGGGGCGGAGATTCATGGGTAACTTCTTGAATGCTCTGTTTGTTTTAACTAAGTATTGTGGGGTGGCAGCTGTGGGCTGAGTCTCCTTGTAACTAAAATCTGACCTTGATTCCTCATCTCTTCTCTTCTCTGTGCCCTGCCACAGATCATCAGAGTCAGTGGTTGCATTTGTTCAATCTCAAAAACATATTTCATAAAGGAATACACTTTTTGGAAATCACGCTAAGTTTGGCAGAGTCGACTCTCAATCCAGTTTTCCCACCTCACTGTCAGACAGACAGGATTCAAACTGAGCATTTCGCTTTGCTTAATACAAAGACTGTTAAAATGGCACTGGTTTGGGGAACAAAATTCCAGCCACCAGCATACCTAATGCATGGTGATTAACACTCATTATCTAGCCTGTTTAACATTTAAATTACAGCTGAACAATGCAAAAACCAGATAATAACTATTAACAATCTGTTAAACTGCTTTTTTGGTGAATTCTGGACCAAACCATAACGTTCATATCTGCAGTTAGTATTGCATTTAGTTGTCCAACATGTCTGTGACGGTTCACAGTCATCCAGGTCATCTGTTGTTAGATGTAGGCAACTGGACTTGCTTGAGTCAAGTTGAAGACGTTTCACATTTCAACCAAGAGGCCTCTTTAGTTCTTAATTATGCAATGCTTGGCCTCTCATCAGAGATATAGACCTATAACCTTGTTAACTTTGCAAATCATTGACTTAGATGTTAAAATGTGTTAATCAGCTGCTGGTTTATGGCTAACTATAAATCAATCTTGTAATTTTAAAGTGCGTCTTTTCACAAAATTTTTCACACAGTGAAACACACACAGTGAGAGTTAAGGGCTCAACATTGCAAAGATTATAGTGAATAAGAGTGAAAGATTTGTCTGTGTGAATGACTCTGAGTCCCAGGTAAATTTTTCCATATTCTCTGATAGTCTTATCACGTTATGTCATGAATTTTCTGTCTTTAACACTTTGAAAAAGTAGATACAGTACCTTAATGTTAGCTCTAAAAATTTATTTAGGGTACCAGTGCTCCTAAAATTGTGAAATTATATACTGTGCGCACCATATGTTTTATTTAAGTTAATTATAGTTTCGACCTTTGTCTTCCCCAGCATCGTATTCTCACTTCTCTCATTGCTCTACTTAAATTGGAGAAAGTGAATGCAGCCAGAGTATGAAGTAGATGAAGAGTGGGACATTCCTCTCTTAAATATAGAAACAGAAACATGGATTAACCTCCTGATAGAACTAGTTGCTATATAACGTCTAACCTACCAGCTGATAAAAAAAACACGACCAAAAACTTATATGGTATGAATGAATGTACTTGATACTAATGATCTGTTCTAACTGTATCCTCAATTTACCACTGGATACATGACCCACTTCTCAGTGTCTTCTAATGGCAGTCAACAAATTAGATTGTACTGTAGTGTAATGTTAGTGTGAACACAGTAGACAGAATGCGAGCGCACATTAACACTGTGTGACACATGTGAACCAGATGCTTCGCTGCTGCATCTAACGACTCCCAGTGATCGTAGCTTATCACTGTGGTCAGTGTCTGCTTTCAGCAGCATGTACAGTGCAGTGACTGCTCTCTGACAAGGGAATCTACAGTTCCACCTTAAGTGTCTGTTGTGACTGAAGAGCATGTATAAGTAAATCGTTCTTTTTTATATGTTCACCATTTGTCCATGCACTTCTACTTTAATTGGAATATGACTAGTCCTGAGATTGAAACTACATAGAGATTGGTGCAATTTGAAACCCCAAACCCTGTAGCAGTTGCAGTGTCATAACTTAAAGTATAAACAGTACTTGTTTGCAGGATGTAGATGCACTTGACCTTTGCTGCCCACCTTTGTAGAGGCCTGTGTCATGAAGTAAGCTTAAATTGGTCTGACTCCATGGTTTATCTGCCTTTTCTGTGCATAACATACAAGTGATAATTCATATAGAATATCCTACTGATAAATAAAGAACTTGTTCTCTTTCCATACTGTGATGTTTTCATCATAGACCTTCCAAATGCCAAACCCACTTTTTTTTATACCTTGTGTGGCTCAGTGTCAGTTTTTGAAACCAGAAACACACAGACATTCCCTACGACCAGACACCTATTAGACGACACTAGCTGTCAGTCCCACTGGTTTCTACTCATATGTGCCATACTTAATCTTCTATTTTCCTCCAAATGGAAACATACACTACCAGTCAAAAGTTTGGACACATCTTCTCATTTAATGTGGTCCAAAGGTGTGTTCAAACTTTTGACTGGTAGCATAATTTGCAAAATGGCATCATGTGCTATTGAAGAAGGCCTTATTGTGATTGAGACAATTAGTTTTTCAGGAAAATAATAACTGACTATAAACTATAAAGATGTAGGCTTATTTCCCCATAGCCCTGTATTTAAAGAGAGTTCTTTTTTGCAACCAAAGGAGGCATTCCCTGGTGGCTAACTACTACTTCATCAGGGCTTCAGTTTTCAAAGAGGAAGTTCATTCAGCCTCAAACATGGTGGAGAGGACCTCTGGTTTCTGTTGACAGAATTGACAAACAGAGATTTCCTCAGTTAAACTTATGTCATCAGTTGCACTCAAAGCCATTGTGACCACGTTTAAGACAGTGCTCTTTAATGTCATCAGTTACATGTTTGAGCTTGTTACGCATTGTGTCAGTGATTGAAGAGCAGGTTAGTTGAGCAGAAAGTGAGTAAAAAAAGTGAGTAAAAGTTAAGCCCAAAGAAGGCAGTTAACCAACTGATTTCAGTTCATACTACAGACCTGAGAGCTATAACACCAAACTGTGTCTTATCTCTCAATCCATTTGTCAGAGAGCAGTAATAAACTGTGATACAGTATGTGTGAAACCTTTTTTTTTGGCCATGTAGCTTAATTTCATTTAACAAGCACATATCGATTCACGTATAACTGTAATGTTAGCCAGGACCAATGCTCATGCATCTATTTTATTTCTTTCTTCTCTGTCACCACCTCCAACAGATTGTTTCCAGTTTTAAAGCCACCACAGGTTCCCGGGCTTTGTGCCAGCTGCTCAAGGAATATGTTGGTCACCGGGACGGGATCTGGGACCTCAGTGTCACCCGCACTCAGCCGGTGGTCCTGGGCACCGCCTCTGCAGGTACACCAAGGCAATTTCACTGACTCTTTTACATATAGTGCTTTTTTCCTTTCTTTTATAACAGCCAGCATCTTGCATTGAGGATTTCAAGAGGGATAATTAGTCAAGACTAAGAGTGCAGTATGGCATTATTATATTGCTGTCAAAGTAACTCTGATGGCTTGGTGCAGTGAGTGAAAAAAGAGCCTGAAATAGAGATGATTGATGGCAGCTGCTATGCATGATAGTAGTGTTGTTTGTACTAATATCAACTCTTCAATGGTTTTCTATAAAGCCCTCCCAGAATTCTTTTGATCTGTGTGCACAAGTTATTATAGTCAAGTCGGTTTTATTTATATAGTCCAACTTCATAAACACAATTTGCCCCAAAGGGCTTTGCAGTCTGTGCAGCAAGTTACACCCTCTATCCTTAGACCCTCACATCGAGTGAGGGAAAAAGTCCACAAAAAACCCTTGCATAGGGAAAAATGGGAGAAACCTCAGGAAGAGCCACAGGGATCCCTCTCCAAGGATGGACAGACGTGCAATATATGTATACATGTACCGAAACAAGTTCAGCAGATTACAAAGAAAAAAAAAAGAAGAAAAGCAAAGAAGGAAACCTATGTTATTTTCATGATAAAGTGAGTACTGAGAGCAGGAGAGAGCAGTCTAGGCCTATTGCATTACTAACCTACTACCTGCTAACATAATATTCTGAATTCACTTGAACCAACCCTAGCTATAAGCTTTATTAAAGAGGAAAGTTTTAAGTTAAATAAATAAATACAAAATAAAAAGTTGAACTTTAAATGTAGGGCAGTGTCTGCCACAGGAGCTTGGTGGCTAAAAGATCTGCTTCCCATTCTATTCTTAGAGACTCTGGGAACCACAAGCCTCCATTTATATACTATCCTATATTATCTTATCATTAAACAAATATTTAAACTGTGCAGTCAAACACAATGTATAAACATCAGGGCACATATTTCTTCTAGCAAATCAATCGCATTTGCAGTATAACATAGCCTCCTACCACGGCAATAATGGCTCCTTCATTAATACAGAGTAAAATTTTAGGACATAGGAACTCAATAAGGATAAGTTCTGATACAGATCAGGGTATCATTTTCCCCATCAACCATTCTTGTCAAATCCTGCACCACACCTAGTAATTTGGGTGTTAAACTAACAGCACATGTTATAGTAAAGTAACCACTGTATTTCTCTGTAACTTGTAATGTTAAAACCACTTTTTTAACTGATACTGTCCACAGATTACACATTTGCACTTATAGCAATTGTTATTAAAGTGATTCGACCTGTCATGTTTCAAAGTCACATAAAAAGTGGACCCGTTGATGAGGTTTTTCCCAATGGGACGACAAACTACAGGCATATAATGCCTTTATTATGCAGACATGCTCATAATGCCTTGACATTAACACTTTCTAGGATATTAATGGCTCTGTATTTTTTGTTTTAAACACAATTCTATTTCTTTATTTTCTTTTAGCTCCTTGAGCTCTAACCGTGGAAATAAGCTGCTTAGTTTGTTGTTGCTCTTTTTATGTCTCACCATAAAGTAGTCCAGCCACCAAATCACACAGAACAGTTCATTATTCTAAGTTAAAAGCTGACAACTGTAAATATGTAAGGGACTTCATTTTTTCTCATGCTCTCTTCATAGACCACTCAGCTCTGCTGTGGAGCATAGAGACTGGGAAGTGTCTGCTGAGGTATGCCGGTCATGCTGGATCAGGTAATTGGAAAATTCACAAATACATTACATGTGGCAAGTAGCTGGTGTGTAGCTGGTTCATGTTGGAAACAAATGCTGTAGTGTACTGTTAGATACAACAAGGTGTCTGCCAACATTTGCTCACATAATAGGTAACATACTTGTGTGTCATCATCTGCCCACAGTTAACTCCATCAAGTTCCACCCCACGGAGCAGATGGCTCTCACAGGTTTGTATGTAAATGCATGTGTGTTTGCTGACACTCCTCAGAAGCATTTGACTTTTCACACTCTGTTGTTGTTTTGAGCAGACACCTGTGTGTGGATGTGAATGGGCGGCATGTTTGATGATGCTTACTTATATTCTCACAGCCTCCGGAGACCAGACAGCTCACATATGGCGCTATATGGTGCAGCTTCCTGCCCCCCAACCACCACCAGATGTCAGTGTAAGTCATTTTTTTTACTGCTCTTGACCCTGTGTTTATCCTGAAGTGATATATTTCTGCCAAAGGATAGTGAATATAAAGAATATTTAGAAAGTACATATGACAATCTGTAACATTTCTAAATGAGTAAAAACAACTAGTTCTGTGTTTTATGTTATTAAAATGTCTATATATAATCATCCCTTGTTAAATGTTGATTTGTTAGAATATTTCATTTGGTCACCTGTGAATGTCTTATCATCTTCATGAGTCAGTGTACTGCTTATTTGTCAGAGTAGAAACCAGATATTTTATCCACTTTTAAACTACATATTTTGACACACATTTCAGATCTTGGTGGTTAACTGGATGAGAAATTTTGATCATCACACAACTGGATCTTATGTTATCAGACAAACGAGCTGCGTAGCTTGACTCACAGCCCCCTAAGCGATTCTATGTTTGCCAAATAACATAAAGAAACACAGATTTTCACTAGGAAGCTTCTTTTGTCAGTATTTTTACCAGGTTTTCTCAGTAGGTCTGTTTGTTTTGGAGAACAGGAGAGTCTGGATAATTCTGCTATCGCTAAAAAAAAAAAACCCCTTGAATGATGGACTGTCGTGTATCGCCCCATAGGCCCCATGTGATGATGACCAGGACTCATCAGACAGAGAAGAAGGAGAGGTGGATGGAGAGGGTCCCTGTGAGGTTCCCACTGTCCGGGTGGCTACAGCAACACTGAAGAGCCACCAGGGTGTAGTGATTGCAGCTGATTGGTTGGTTGGAGGCCGACAAGTGGTGACAGCTTCCTGGGATCGTGCTGCCAACCTGTATGAGGTGGAGACTTCTGAACTGGTTCACACACTCACTGGTAAACAAGCAAACTCATACTTTCTTGCTTTCTTGATATTTTTACATTCTCAGTCATGTTTAGATATTTTTTTATTATTCTTTTTATTTATTGTTATTTTTTGTTTGTTTTTTTTTTACCTTTTGGTTTACGTTGTTGATTTTGACTTTTTTTTTTACTTAATACATTCAAGCAATCTTGGGTAGAGTTGCAGTTTGGTTGATTTATGTATGTTTATGTATCATTTCTGTTTATTTCATTCCATTTTATTTATGAATTGTTTTCATCAGTGGATCTTGGGGCATATACACATATGACTATCAGAATGTAGACTTACTTCTGTAATCAGAAAAAATAACTGACCCTAACCATAACAAAGAAAGGGACTAAAAGAGAAAACAACATGTTGTTTATTTTATGTAGCAGTAATTGGCTGTTTAAGTTTCCCTACACTACTGTTATATGAACATTAGTGTTGCCTAATTAAGTTGTTTAGTTCACTTATTCTGCTCTTAGTTCCCATTATAATCCTGCAGGTGATCAAAGAAACTCAAAGAAAGGAACTCATATTTTCTGTGAATGAATCAAACAGCTAGGGTTTCTTTGGTATACAAACACAAAACACTATTTGTGCGTTTGCAGGTCATGACCAGGAGCTGACTCACTGCTGCACCCACCCCACTCAGAGGCTGGTGGTTACTTCTTCCAGAGACACCACCTTCAGACTATGGGACTTCAGAGACCCGTCCATCCACTCTGTCAACGTCTTCCAGGGACACACTGAGTCAGTTTGACACACACACACACACACACACAGGTTTCCATGACTTCAGAGGACATTACATTGACTTACATTCATTTCCTGAAGACTTACTCTAACTTTAACCATAATTACCTCTGCCAAGGAGGATATGTTTTCACCAGTGTTGGTGTGTCCGTTAGCAAAATAACTCAAAAAGTTAAGTGTGTGTGGAAAAGTGTGTAATGGGACAAGGAACAGATGATTGGATTTTGGTGTTGATCCAAAACGCCGTCTGGATACAGGAATGTTTTTATCATTTTATGCCAAAGCACTCGCTGCAAAGCCTGACCACGTGACACACATGCAGCACTGCATTCATTAATGTGCGTGTCCTGCCATCTTGTGGCAATTTAATGATACTGCAGTTCATTACCTCCACCAAGACGGTTGTGCTTTTGCCAGCATTTGTTTTTGTCTTTCTTATTGTTAGCGAAATAACTCAAAAATGTACACTAGCACACAACAAAATGTTGCAGTCTTTATTTTGCCCACAGGGTGGTGCTATAGCATCTCTCTGGTCTGGGAGTCCCTTCACCACCTGTTATTTTTTTCTTTTACAGTGCCACATTAATTTACAGACCCTGTTTCTCTAAGCCAAATCCTCCACTTGCCTTTCATTCATTACTGAGCACTTCTCCTTACTTCAGTGGCTTTTCTGTCCTCGTCTCCTGTCTTTCTATGTCAAACTCTTCTGCTCTGTTTCTCTCTTTCTCTCCCTCGCTTTCCTCTTCATTTATCTGTCTATTTCTACTTTAATCCCCCACTTTGTGTAATTTGGCACTCTGCACGTTGTTAACACTCAATTGCAGCCGCTCATTTCAAAATGATGACTGTCAGGCTCGTCTGTGTCTTTCAGTGATGACAGTCTGTAAATGGCATTAGAAGTGTGTGTGTTTGTGTGTGTGTGCGCATTTGTACATTTGTGTGCTGGCTGGCTGGCAGTCTTTGATTGCAAGTGGGGGATTACAAAGAGCTCATTATGTGTGACCCCAACATGTATAATTCCTGCAGATCCCACTTTAATTCTCTCCCATAGACAATTTTGTAATGAGATTAAGCACCATTGTCTCACAGTTAACGGCAGCCTTCCCTCTTTGTTTTCTTTTTGTTTCCCTTCCTTGCCTTTTCTTTCCTTCCCTCCATTTCTTTTCCAAATGGCCACTGATCTACTTAAAAGATCTCATCTGCTAAACTTACAGATAATTGACATGTCTGTATGGATTTTTTCGATGATACAAGACCATGGCTATTTATTTCTACCTTGGATCTGCAGTAAAGCCAGCTATACTGATGACTCTAATTTGAGGTGGCACAAAGAAAGGTATAGGGAGAAGTTGGTGTAGCTAACAGTCTTTTTTTTAACATTTACACATTATTACCTCCTTGACAATGTAGTAAACCTGAAATCGCATATTGTTTATCAGTGTGTACACAGTGTAGTGTAGAAAGCAACAAGTTAAAAACTATCAGTCTGATACGTCGACTCGTAGGTGACCGTGTAGAGTTAATGTGTCTACGTCTCTCTGGTCTGTCTCCTGAGTCAGTTTCCTGTTCTGTCGTGTCTATCTGTCACTCCTGCTTGTCCTTGTATTGCAAATAGTAGCAAAACAGAAAAAACAGAAGTTTGTGTTTGGTGAGTTCAGTTTTTGTTTCAGGTGAACGGCTGAAGGTAGTGGGTGCAGATAGAAGTGGGACTATTTTTCATAGATACAGTATTTGAAAACTAAATTTGGCATGGATAGAATTATACAGCAGGTGCTTAAATACCATGAATATGTAATTATGAGATTTAAGATGTTTCTTCCTGGTCAATGGTTCTGCCCAGACCCTGATTCTGTTCATCCACAGTATCAACTGATAAAAACTCGCTGTGTTCAGTAATTGTATTATAGTTGTATATGTTTTAGTTAGATTCATGCTAAAACTTGACACTTGGCAACACAGGTGTAACCTAATTTGAAAAAGGCTTAATGTGTAAGAGCAGCATTTTGAATTTTGTGTTGGTGCTACTAATTGATTTTTCACCACTGATCAGTCTAAAAACCGTTTCTCTTGATTGATTAATCATTTGCTCCAAAACTAACAATTGCTCATCACAATATAAACAGAGCCAGGTTAGATGTTCTCCTCTAAGCAATCCAGATTTAACATTTCTTAGATTTGGACACTGTGTGGAATTGGAAAAAAAGTGAAACACCTAAAAAGTTTTCATATTCAGCTTACTATTATATGGGTTATTCACAATAGGAAATAAAAGTGCTGTCTGTCCTTATATGTTTGCAGATATGTTTGTGATTGTTTATTTATAAAAACACTTTTTTTTCTAAATTGTTTTTGTTTTAGTCAAAAGCTACAACAACTCTGTTGCCAATTTTCCAGAATATCCACTTTTGCATAGCGATATGTTATGACATTAATGGAGGCAGCTGCGGAGAAGAAAGTGTGAACACTTTGAAATGCAGACAAGGATGAGAGCTGGAGGGGGGAGACCAACCCCTGTCTTCACTCGCAGTTACTGCTAATACTCCCTGACAGTGAACACGGCAGCTAAAAGTGCAGCATACACCCTCCGTCCGACCTCCCCCGCCCTCTCTTTTTTCCACCTTAATTGCAGAGTAATGACAACTGCACTTGTGCTAACAAAATGGCCCCAGAGCAAACGAGACAAGACAGCAGACTTGCTCTACAAATGAGGACGCCATATCACATTTGCCTCTCAAGTCGTGTAGCGCTAAAAGAGACATTTAAGAGAAAACTACGTTTGTCAGAGTGCTGGGATATTTGAGGTTGGTTCTGTATCCAGATATCTTCTCTGCTGTAGAAATTCACCTGCAGCAAACCTGCCAGTGGAAGCTGCTGCTGCACAAAATAACAAAGTGCTTTAAAATCTATTGGTTTGCACCTGAATTGTTTCATTTACATTTTAGGAGTTTGGCTTACACTAGAAATACTACTTTTAAAAAGTAAATAAACTACTAATACTACTAATAAAATAAGATGGAGGTGATGGCCACATTGACAGATCACATACATCTGTTTGTCTCTCAGATTTATGTGCAATAAAGTGTTGGTAGGAATAGAAAAAAAATCGTCAATAGCCAGCATAGATTATTTTTTATGGATTTATTGTGCAAATGAATCTGTCAGGCCTCCACATTTCATCCACTTCACAAGGTAAACTAAGGATAGCTGCTTTTAAAACATGAAACAACATGAGACAACGAATATGTGTTACAGTTGTATAAAACTACTGATTTTAATCCAAGGATTATTCCAAATTAGATTTATAGGTGTATCTTAGTGGTAGAGTGGCCAAAACATTTAACCCCAAATTGCTCCAAGTGGCTTTGACAGCAGTGAGTAACAGTATTTATGAAATATGTGATTTAACAAAAAAAAAAAAAAAAAGAGCTGCATGTGTGACAAAATTGTAGTGCAATGACCTTTGAGGTGTCGTCAAAACTAGAAAAGTGCAACAGAAATACAGATCATTTATCATTTAATAGAAAAAACTTTTCATTGCTGGGAGTGACACCACAGGTGTTGTGACTCGAGCACTGTAACACTTGACTTCCGATATAACCTCAGTTTGTGCAGTAAGTTGAAAAAGTTTGGTCAGTAAAATAGGAGCAGCAGCACAGAAAATGAGAACCATTATAGGAGTCTTCCCTCTGTTTGTCTCCATTTCTTAGACACTGCAGATGTGCCCTTAAGTAACAGTACTCCCCTATACACCACCCACTTTAACAACCCTTTAACCTTAATCAACCCTTTAATCAATTACCTTGTCTGATTACACTCCACACATACCTCCCTCTCCACACACATCCTGTCTTTCTCACTCTTTAACTCTCTCTAAATGTCTTCCCAGGTGGGTGTTACCCTGCAGTATGTTAAGGTGTCTATAACAATAACGCAGTTTTCTGGAGCTTCTGCTTCTTTAATAGGACAAAGTTTAGTCTCGTCCATAATTAGGCCTTGATGTCATGTCAGTTTGAATTAAGGGGGAAGCCCGTTTTGGCAAGCATAGCCACATTTGGATACCCTGACAGTGCAGGGAGCAAAGAAGAGAAAAGCCTCAGACAAATGACTCACAGATGGACGTCAACAGTCTCATGGTTAAACCCGACCTCCGAGTTCCTGTGTGGAGCAGAGTGTCACGCCTGGTTGGGATGAAGGGCAATGAGATGATGATGCGGGTATGGAGGACTGCAAGAAGCATAAATATTGATAATTCATTTTAATTGTTACTAATTAGTTTACAAATTAATTTTATGAATCATTAAAACAATGACATTCATTATTTGATAGTTTATTGGATAATGAAAGAAGATATTAAAAAAAAAAAAGAGAAAATTTTAATAACTTGGTTCAAGTTCAACTGTTTTCAACAGAAGCAGCATCAGTCAATTATTCAATCATTTAAAAAGAAATAATAATAAAAAATGCATTGCTTTGCCTCACTGTACCAGCATACATGTCACAGAGAGGTTAAATGACTCAGCAAATCAAAGCGCTAATGGAAAATGGTGGAAAAAAAAAGCAGCAGGAAAATGGAAAAGCAGAAGGGAAAGGAAATGTCCTTTTTAAATGCCTGATTAAAATCTACACTGCTAATTTAATATGTGCATCCATTCGTTTCTTGCTCCTCTGAAATTAACTTATTTGTAATGACTTCATCCATTTATTTTTTTAAATAATGTACAAATTTTACATTTAATTCCCATCATGCATCGTTTTCAGTCGATGATATTTCGCATCAACGTAGTTGTGTGTTTGTTACATGGAAATATTTCATAAATATGAAGACTTCTGTTTTTTTTGTTGGTTTTAATTTATTTAGCTTAGAGCAGTTAAGTGGGAACTTCTAAGTTTGCACTTCTTTTTTTTGTATTAATCCGACATTATACTCACTGTATAAGCTTTGGATTCTTTCAGATTGTAGCTACAGCTCAAACACATCCGGTGGCGTGAAGTCGTTATTGAAGGCATCACGTCGTTTCCACAGCTAAGCTTATGTGACAGGAATTGTGATCTTTGTAGTGTTGGGAGGAGGAAGATGACATTTTAATCACAAGAGTCACACTGTGTTAACTTCCCGATCTTGTACCTGATAACAGAGCTCATTTAGTGTCAAACATCATGTAAATGACACTCGCGTAATCATTTCCACTATTATTTATTGTACAAATTTTTGAAAACTAACCTCTGTGTGTGTGTCCGTCTGTCTGCAGCACGGTGACGTCGGCCGTGTTCACAGTCGGTGACAATGTGGTTTCAGGGAGCGATGACCGCACCGTCAAGGTGTGGGATTTGAAGAACATGAGGTCGCCTATAGCAACCATCCGCACTGACTCGGCTGTGAACAGGTGGGTGAAGGAACACACGTAAACAGGACATGTTGATGAGGTCAGACACACCGCGTGATCCAGCAGTGTGTCAAGAATAGGGTTCACTAAATATGGTCTCAATGACCTGTCTACAGGTGTACATATCTATGTCTTATTTCAGTGCTTCCAAAATAATTTGCTGAATTTTTCCAACCCTTGAGTTAAGATTTATGTGTATATCTTTTTTAACTAACACACATGATTCATGTACCGATTGTTTACAGATTTAAAATTAAAATATGTCACAGGTCTTACAAATATGGCTGTAAATTAGTTGCTACATGATACACAAATTTTGCTGTTGTCAAGCTTTATACTGTGATTTGGGTCACAATAGATAGCCATCTTTTAAAAAGTGGGTCTCCATATAGAAAGTGTGAGAGAATGAGAGTGATGATTTCCTGGTAGGGATGATATGGATATTGAAATGGTGGAGTGTTTGGGCTGATGCCAGTGTATGCGTATATATACTGTATATATGTATAACTCCAAATTTAGTCTCTTTTGTGGTGAAATATTAGTTTTCATACACATGTAGTAGCAGATGTGGCTATAAAATATCTTCATTGTCCAAAGTAAATAAGCATAAAAAACTAATAGCTGTAGGGGGCACAAGCGTACGTAGAAGTCAAGGAGGTAGCTGCTTATTTAGCCTGCTGTTTTAATCCTGTCATATCGGCAGATCTTAGGTTTAAAAGCCAGTATCTGCTGATTCTGATATTGTGCCGATAATATTGTGCATCCGTGTTTCCTGGTTATGATTGTGTTTAAGTTGAGGCACAAACTGGATATCCTCACTATTACAAAAACCAAACCTCCCCAAAAACAAAAACAAAAACAAAAAGTGCCACAGTACAAACTCCACTTTGTGTCATGCTGTTACAACACGCCGTGTTGCAGTGTTAACACACACTGGATATCTTATCAGAACACAGTCATGGGTTTGACCACGAGACAATTTTGCCTCATATTTTTAACTAACTATTGTTAATAAAAACCACAACAAAATCCTACAGTATATTCTATTAATCTCTGCATGTATATTTTTTCTTTTTAATTTTTTTTTCTTCTAATTAATCATTAATTACTGTATATTACATCTGTCACTGCCACCTTGTGTATATGTTATGTGTATATTCTGTATATATATTTATATACTAGCACTTATCTACTTCTCACGAACCTGCACCTTAACCTTATAGTTTTGTGAGACAGGTTTTGCATTAAAATAATAATAATAATAATAATAATAATAATAATAATAATAATAATAATAATAATAATAATAGTAGTGATCTCACCTGCTTTGGATGTTAAAACAATCCACCTCATTAATGAAAACAAGTGCTATTGTCCTCCTGAATTAATACTAGGGCTAGGTATTGATTAAACATTTTCAAGACACATCAATATTTGTACAGATACCCGAATTATATTTTTTCATTACCAATTTATTGAATCTGTAAAAAAAAACAAAAAAACTTGATGCTGATGAGACTAACTTTACATTACTTATTCAATATTTAGTGATACAGAGGATGTTCAGTTCCCAATTGATACCACAACGGTACTGACATTTGATGTCCTATTCTAGATCCATTTTCCCATGCAGGGCTTATGGTCAGACTTATACCAGGCTCAACTGTCTGGAAAGTTATTCCAACACACACAAAACAAGGCAATTGCAAAGACAGTACTGTTTGCTTGTCTCCATTTACACCTACAGGAACTATACTGAATACCATACAGGGAATACAGACTCCAGGGGCAGCTCATTTCAGCTCTTCCCTCATGATGTAATTGTGAGATGTTTTGGTAAATTTGGTGCTGAACGGTACAATATTTAGCACAGTCCACCTGAGTTATTATTAAGACAGGAGAATGAGCCAAATCTGACCAAAAGGCAACTTGATTTGATGTTTCAGAATCAGCGTCTCTGCCAACCAGAGGATCATCGCTCTGCCACACGACAATCGACAAGTCCGGCTGTTTGACATGAGCGGACAGAGACTGGCCAGACTTCCGCGCAGCAACAGGATGGTAAGGAAGGGGCGAAGGTGTTTGAATGACTTGACAATCTAAAACTACCATTTCAAACCTGGGTTTGTGTGCAGGGTCACAGGCGTATGGTGTGTTGCACAGCGTGGAACGAAGAGAACCAGTCGTGCAACCTGTTCACGTGCGGCTTTGACCGACAGGCCATTGGCTGGAACATCAACATCCCCGCACTGCTGCAGGAGAAGTGAAGCCACTGACACACACACACACACACACACACACAGATAGCATATATGTATATATAATATGGAACAAATACACACTGTAATCTGTGGACCTCGTATATGCTGATATGATTAAAAGTGCTTACCCTGTGAAACATTTTTTTCTGTGATGAGTTTCACACAGCTTCACAGCTTCTCAGCAGCTGGGCAGGAAGGTGTGAAATATATTGTTCATCATCACAGTCAGTGTAGTTTTTTTTTTTTTTTAAGGAGGCAGCATTGACTGATAAGAGGGTTATTATTAGTATTATTATTATTCTGTCATTGTGCACACGTGCAGACTGTCTCCTGACACCAAGTCCAACATTTGAAAATCCAGTGTGTGCGATGACACAGAGCTGCTCCTCTGTATTTGAGTCCGTCACTTATTGAGCTCGGATTGTGAATAGTGCCAGACTGAGCCATTCATCTCTGGCCTTCTCTGTTTGTAAAGACAATAAATCTGACTCCACAGTCACAGGCTGCTCCTCACATTACTCCTGTTTGGTTACTGCTGAATGGAAGCTCTTGCATATGCAGATAATCTATGATTACGTGTGAGGCCAGGACACTTTGTAGAGTATGATTTAAAGATGTTATGTGTATACTGTATGAAGGTGTGGCTATGATGTTGCTCATTAAAGGGATGGCTCAGGTTTTTTTGAATTGTGGACAAATGAGAAACACTGACTTCACAGAACAGGCTTAGAGATAATTGCTCTCACTGATGACACATAAAGGCAGTAACTGAAGGAGAAACAAAAAAGCTCATCTCATAAAATCTATTCCTGCATAAGTCTATGGTATCTTAAGAATATGTTCACCACTTAATCTCAGTCTTTTTTATATTGGAACTGAAGTTTGAAAATCAAATATTGTCCCGGACCAAAGTCCATACAGAAAATCAACATTTTTAGCTCACAGAGACACAAGAGCTGCTGGTCTGCTGTCGCCTCAGTTCGTACGTTTGTGCCAATTATGTACATCCCAACAAAGGATTTTAAACAATGAAGTCACAAGATAACACATTTGAAGTTGCTGATGGTAGCATCAGTGGATTAACCACTCCTCTTTGCCATGATATAAAATGGCAGATTTTTGCTATGGACTTTGGTGCAGGGAATGTGCAGTTTACAAACATGTGTTTCCAGTCTTTGGGTGTCTGAACTGCATAGGAAAAGTGACAAACATATTGCTAAGATGTCACAGGTGTAGATTTTTTTGGTAATTGGCTGAAATCTGTTTTTCTTTCCGTCCCTGTAGTGGCAGCCATTTTCCAGCTCCCAGGGTGATTCATGGAAACAGAGACATGTTCGTTGGTTTGTCAAAAAAAATCTGAGCTATGCCCTTAATGGATTTCTGTATTTGAAAGGTGAAATTTGGAGGCGATGACAGTCTGTGAAATGCTTTTATTATTTTTGTCAAACTAGAAATATTTGTTGTTATGGAGCCGAACATATCATATTCAGGCCTGTGACTTGTCTTACACAGTTTCACACGGGACCTGCTTTCCTGCCTGATGGATTTCACTCATTAATATTCTTTGCCTTTCACTTTTAAATGCTTTCATTTCACAGCCAGCCTAGGGATATATATTGAAGATACCATAACTCTGCCTTGTTCTGTATACAGTAGGATTTTTTTCAACTATTGCTTTATTATGCCTTTCTGTCAGGATGCGTTGTGTCAAGCAGAGCGTAGCAATAATTGGAAAACAACTGCACTTCTATTACTCTATGAATGAAATGTGTTCAACATCATCATCATAATGCCATTGCCATATGAAATATTCACCTGAAGTTGCAGCAGGTGTCTGGTATCTGCAGCCACACGTCCATCCTCTTCAGCCTGTTGCCAGTGCTGTGTTGCTGCATTCTGTGATCTGAAATGACTTTGTTTGGTCACTTTTGTGCTTCAATATCAAGTTGAACCCTTAGCCTTGAACATCGTCTTGCATATTTTGCAGTAGATTAAGCTTTTTTTGGCCTGTGAACGATTTTATCCCAAAGCAATAATCCTGCTCCCCTGTGTTTTTCAGTCCTTTTACAGTGATAGTTTGTTTTTTTCGCTCAAACATCAGTAAATATGATGGTTCACACTGAATCTCTGTTTGAATATGACTCACTAAAGTCATTACTTGTTACACATGTGCAATATCGTAAACATGAAGTCAAGCTGTTCAGATGTTTAAGGCATCCCTGTGCTGTAAATCCAGTGATACTTGTTGTACCCGTGTAGCTGTAGCTCATTTTCATGCTGTCGATCTAAATTGGCGTCAGATGACACTTCACTACTGTTTCTACCAACAATAAGACAGTTTTTTTTTTCCTTCAAAGTAGCATGAACCTAAAAATAAAAACAAATGCCTTAGCATTGCATTGGAAAATGGTGCATTAGCCTTATCCACCTGAGCATCAATGCACTTTTTCAAATGTGCGTCAAACAACTAATTGTGTTCCACCGCACACTGCAAATAGGATTTTTACTCCTTTCTCATGCCACCAGCTCAGTCTCGCGCCCATTGGTGTCACTGTCAGAGGAAATCTGACTTTGGATTGATACATTAAATTACTATGTGCTAGATTTGAGGAGGTAAAAACGTGGACAGGCTTCACTCCATTGTAGTGAATCATTTTCACCTCATACTTCATTATGTGATCGACTTTGCAGATTCTATTGTGACGGGTATGTGCTCTCTGACACTTTCCAATAAAAATTGTGTGATTTCCTTTTCTCTGTCTCTCATGTCTCTTTCGTCCTAATTAACACCAGCCCGTCTCACCTTCTGTTCACTTTTTAAAGATACGTATTATTTTGAAATGTGACACTTAATTCACCTGGTTGTAAATGAAGTGCATCGTGGGATAATGACATCAAGTGTTAATGACAGCAGAACCATAAGGTGTATGAATATCTGTACTGAGTGTAAAAGGGTAATTTATTATTTTACCTAAGGCTGATTTGGCACCCCGTGTTTTTACTTTGTGTGAAGTTTCTTAGTTGACTTGTGACATAAAGAAATCATGGCAGACACATAAACACCTGCTTCTCACACATATGGGGTCTCCTATATGGTATAATTTACCTGCTGGGTTTTTTTTACAGTACAATTAAGAAATTTAAATAAACAAATTAATTCATCACCAGTGATATTTTTACCATACGCCTGTGGTGTTCATACTGAGCTGTGCAGAGCCGGCCTAAGGCATTAGTGAACTAACAACTGACCACAATTGTGTTTGGAGAGAAAAAAAACATTTTAACATATTAAAGAAATCTAGATATCTAAATACTGTTGAGCATAATTGGTTTTATTGCGTGTGTTCTGTTTTAAAAAACTGATATCTTTAAAGTGGTTTACTTGTTTTACTGCTCTCTAAGGTTAAAAAAAAACAGAGTATATTAATTTGGTGTAACACAATTCATTACTTTCATCACTCTCACTCTCTCGCTCATTTTCTACCGCTTTATCTACTAAGGGTCGCGGGGGGCGCTGGTGCCTAACTCCAGCTGACATAGGGGAGAGGCAGGGTACACCCTGGACAGGTCGCCAGTCCATTACTTTCATCACATTCATGGAAAATGTATCCAGATCTTAAAGTAAAAGTATGAGTAATTCATTTTAAAAGTGCTCATTTAAAAGTAAAAGTGGTACAGTGAAATCTTTCACACATAGTAAGGCTTAGTAAGACTGCAAAGCTTAACCCGGTGCATTTGATTCGTTCCCTCTGTATTAATATAGTAAGTCATTGTACAGTAAGGCATAAAATGGTCATATTACAGTAAGGTCAAAAAAGGATCAAAGAACAATAAAGGAATAAAAATGCTCATTGTATAGTAAGGCATTCAAAATATGACAAAAAAAGGTTATAGTATAATAAGGCCTCCAAAAAATGAAAATAAATGTCATACTATACTATACGTCCAGTATGGCTTCCAGAAATGGACAAAAATGTTACAGTATAAGGCAGCGTCCAAAATGTGAAGAAAATGTCATTGTGTAGTAAGGTGTCCAAAATTTGACTGAAATTTCATTTTATAAGTGTCCAAAATGTGACAAAAATTTAATACTATAGTAAGGTGTCCTAAAATGCACAAAAATGTCAGAGTAAAGTAAGGCGTCCAGAATTTTGACAAAAATGTCATAGTATACTAAGGTGTACAAAATGGACAAAAATTTAATACTATAGTAAGGTGTCCCAAATTTGGACAAAAATATCATATTATATAGTAAGGTGTCCAAAATAGGACAAAGATGTCATATTATACTAAGGTGTACAAACATTTAATACTATAGTAAGGCGTCCCAAATTTGGACAAATGTGTCATATTATATAGTAAGATGTCCAAAATATGACAAAAATGTAAGGTGTCCAAAAATGCACAAAAAAGTCATAGTATAGTAGGGTGTCCAAAATAGGTCAAAGTGCCATAGCATAGTAAGGTGTCCAAAATGTGATAAAAAAAGTCATATTATAGTCAGGCATAGAAAATATGACAAAAATGTCACAATATAGTAAGGGATCCAAAATAGGAAAAATAAAATTCATACTATAGTAAGGTGTCCAAAAATGCACAAAAATGTCAGAGTAAAGTAAGGCGTCCAGAATTTTGACAAAAATGTCATAGTATACTAAGGTGTACAAAATGGACAAAAATTTAATACTATAGTAAGGTGTCCTAAAATGCACAAAAATGTCATAGAATAGTAAGGCGTCCAAAATAGGAAAAATAAAATTCATAGTGTAGTATGGTGTCAAAAGTGTGGCAAAAATGTCACAGTATAATAAGGTGTCCAAAATTTGGCAAACATGTCATATTATAGTAAAGTGTCCAAAATGTGACAAAAATGTCATAGCATAATAAGATGTCCCAAATTTGGACAAATGTGTCATATTATAGTAAGGTGTCCAAAAATGCACAGTCATAGTATACTAAAGTCATAGTATAGTATGGCATCAAAAATGTTGACAAAAAAGTCATATTATATATAGTAAGGCGTCCCAAATTTGGACAAAAATATCATATTATATAGTAAGGTGTCCCAAATTTTTGACAAAAAATGTCATATTATAGTAAGGCGTCCAAATTTTGACAAAAATGTCATAGTATACTAAAGTGTACAAAAATGGACAAAAATTTAATACTATAGTAAGGTGTCCAAAAATGCACAAAAATGTCAGAGTAAAGTAAGGCGTCCAGAATTTTGACAAAAATGTCATAGTATACTAAGGTGTACAAAATGGACAAAAATTTAATACTATAGTAAGGTGTCCCAAATTTTTGACAAAAAATGTCATATTATAGTAAAGTGTCCAAAATAGGTCAAAATGTCATAGTATAGTAAGGTGTCAAAATAGGACAAAGATGTCATATTATACTAAGGTGTACAAAAATTTAATACTATAGTAAGGCGTCCCAAATTTTGACAAATGTGTCCAAAATATGACAAAAATGTCATAGTATAATAAGGCATCCAAAATAGGTCATACTATGTATACTATGGCAAAATGTCATAGTATACTAAAGTGTACAAAAATGGACAAAAATTTAATACTATAGTAAGGTGTCCCAAATTTGGACAAAAATATCATATTATATAGTAAGGTGTCCAAAATAGGACAAAGATGTCATATTATACTAAGGTGTACAAAAATTTAATACTATAGTAAGGCGTCCCAAATTTGGACAAATGTGTCATACTATATAGTAAGGTGTCCAAAATAGGACAAAAATGTAAGGTGTCCAAAAATGCACAAAAAAGTCATAGTATAGTAGGGTGTCCAAAATAGGCCAAAGTGCCATAGCATAGTAAGGTGTCCAAAATGTGATAAAAAAAGTCATATTATAGTCAGGCATAGAAAATATGACAAAAATGTCACAATATAGTAAGGGATCCAAAATAGGAAAAATAAAATTCATAGTGTAGTAAGGTGTCCAAAATCGGATGAAAAGATCACATGACTATGACCATTTTATGCTTTACTGTACTATGATCTTTTTTTTTTGTCACACTATACAATGACCTCACTTATACTATAACTATTTTCATGCAAAAATGGTCAAAGCAAAAGTGAGACGTAAAAATAGGAATAAAAAGAATCATATTATAGTAAAGAAAATATTGAGAAGTCATGGTTGTAAGATTTTTTTTTTTTCCTTCTTTGGAGCAAAATGTCAATTATGATGCTAAGAATGGAGCACACAACTGAGTCTATGGCCTCGGGGAGAAGGCTGCTGTGGAGGACACACCTCAAACTCCCCTCTTTGCTTCTTCTTGGCTTCATTCTTCCTCCAGGCTAATTTGGTGGCTGGTCTGTATGACACCTGCCACCGAGCCTAACGGAGATAACCACTTCCCCGTGGATTTCCCGTGGGAGAAGCAGGAAGCGGGAGGCCTCTTTCATATTTGACTGGATGCTCCTGAGGGTCAGCACTGGCTGTGTAGGGAGCTGATCATGGCACAGTTAAAAATGGCCCAATATCATTTGTTATGAGGACAGATAATATGTAACACCCAAATGTCAAGGGATGTCAAAAGCACACCAATAAAGAAAACTGTCCAGATGAGGTAAAATTACAAGATTTCTTGAATTTTTATTCACATATACAGTACAAACATTCACTTTGTAATTATTACCGAAGTGCAATTTACAGACCGTAGCAGCAATTCCTCATATACTTTAATTTACATGATAATTTGACATTTTAGGACCTCTTTCACATCTTTGTCAACATCCTTTACACATCTATTTTACATATGTACACTCACAGATACAATATTGTCATTCAGACATGCCTTATATTCTATAATCTCTCAAAGTACATTGTATAAATATGTTGTTGTGGCGAATTCGGCCATTAGGAGACATGGTGCACAAACAATGGGATGTACTGTATGACGTTATTGATTGCAGGCCGATCAAAGACAAATTATTCATCTCTCCGCTGTAATAGAGATTTACAGAAAATCGGATCATATTGCCAATATGGATGAGCCCCCATTGCCCGAGGCTACCATCATATTTTGGATTGCTGATACGTTGTAGATCTGTTGGGGGATTGATGTTACACTAATTCACTAATAACTGATGTTAACTGGTTTTATGACAATGAGGGATATTTTAAATAAGCAAGTACATTAACATTTCATCAGCTGAAAACAAACTCACTCGCACGCTGAAGGTCTAGGGAGCTTTTAAGTCCGAGTATTTGAGAACTGACAGTTTTCTGTTGGCAACATGTATTGGTGAAGTTGTATGCTGCAGCGGAATCCCTCACTTCAGAATCTGTCCAGCCTTCAGTTAGCATATCAAAAGTCATACAGTGTTTAATTTGTCCATTATGGTCCTTATACAGGCTCGTTCAAGGGCAACAAAAACTATAATTCACACAATCAGGCGATTATTCCCTTCAGTTTCTCCTAAATCTAAATCATTTCACCTCAATTTTACAACCTGGACCTTTAAAATGTATTCAACAGTTACCTTCATGTCAGAATTGAAAGGTTTTAAATGAATGCATAACCCAACCCCCCACGAAACTAACACACTCAATAATTATTTAACTGAATGTTCTTCTCAGCTAGATTCTCATCATACAAGGATGAAACATTTTCTGCCAAACTATGCTCACCTTGTCCTATAGAAGATAAAAAATTGGACTCTATTAATATTATGCAGTGTCTATTAATTAAGAAATGAATTGAGAAATAAACGGAGAGATGTGAGAAACACGCGAGAACTGATGAAAAATAACTGAGACAAAGGGGTCACACATGGGTCAGCCTGTTAGATCACCCCTAACTCAGACTAATGCCTCTGTTCTCACTGGACCTCATCAAGTTCCCAGTACAGGATCAGGACTAAAAGTGCAGGACCGTAAAAGCAAAAACGAGAGAGCACCACTAGATGTCACTCTCACAGCTCACATCTGACCGCTCACTGAGCCTTTCTGCTGGCAAACGTCTGCTCTGTTTCAGCTCCTTCCAGAGAAATCATCAGTGACAGAACACAGTCGTGATCATAACGAATAGAAACATTTGTGGCTGCAAAAGAGAAATCACATTTGCATGTCTATTTTGGGAAATATGCAAAGACAAAAAAAAAGTCAGGTCACAACATGAAAATGGCACCTACAAAATAAAATGCATCAAGTCGAACGCAGCATCCTGACACAAGAGGACAAGAGGACAAGTCAAGGAGACCTTGCTAATGGGGCAAGACTAAACTCATATTGGTGATTCAGATTTTCCGGAAGTGGCCACAAAAAAGCCTGAAAAACCAGAATAATACCTGCCATCCTTCCTTCCTCTTGCAACATTTTCCCCCCTCCACTCTTCCCAGTGTGGTGAACACATGAGCGAGAGGAAAAAAAGAGGGTATATTAACCTCCCCTGGTGTCATGTTAAAAAACTGCCATGCTTGACAAAGAGGAGGCGAGGGGAATAGACGCAGGAAGGAAGAGGATGGAAGGAGGGAGGAAACGGAGACAAAAGGAGGGGAGAACTCAGGAGCCAAAGGGTGAGTCAGGGAAGAGGGACAAGGAAATGAAAGAGGGGAAGGTGAGGAGGGCAGGTCTGCAGCAAAAAACTCTGTTCTTCCCTTCGCTCACTCGCTCTGCCTCTATCAGCCGTCACCCTGACAGGGCTGGTAATTGGACGAAGACCTCACTTTCTCTCGCTCTTTTTCGTTTTCCTTTTTTTTCCCGGCTCTCTTTCCCCCCGTGGCTCTGCTCCTCAGTAGGAGCCTTGGGGCCGGAAATAGCTGATGACAAGATAGCAGCTGTCTTTCACTCGGCTCAAGGTTACCCCACCCTTCTCTGACAGCTGAAGAAAGGGGTTGTTTAGTGGTTGTCGTGTCTGTTAAAAATGTGTGCGTTTGTGGGTTTCAAACCGTAGACTGTATCTGAAAGTTCAGAGGCGTCACTTGCCAACACACTCCTATTGCATTTTACCAGCTGTCAATCACAGTTATATGTATATAAGCTGTGGTTTATCGTCTGTTTTTCCTCTAAATGGGGGTATCATTTACAAAGTTGTCATTATATTGAGGAGGACTTGAAACTAGTGATTGACATGAATGAGAAAATGTTATAAATCGAGCTCATTTTCCCTTATGTCGGGATCGAACTACGCAAATTCAGGCTGCTTTTCAAGCGATTTAGTTGTGACCAACACATTTCCAGTGTCGGGCTTAATTGACCGTCGAGAACGGTGGTTCTCACACTTTTCACACCAAGTGCCACCTGAGGAAATATTGAGCTCTCAAAGAACCACCGTTATCACCAGTGTTAAAATACAGTGGGGTAAATAAGATAATCTGCTCCCTCATCATCCTCCTCTTCCTCACATATACTTCAGACACAGTTCTAGCGAAATTAGATTAAGATGGAGCGAGAGATAAGGTGACTAATTATTATTATTGGATTTATTATTATCATTATTATTATTTTGATATTTGTTTCATTTTCTAAAATTCCTCAGCTCCACTCTGATCACATACTCTACCACCAGAGGAAGCTTGCGTACCACTGGTGGTACACGTACCACAGTTTGAGAACCATGGGTCTAGAACGACGAACAGATGCGTAGTGTAACGTCACTGAAAAACAGAGTTTTGGCATCTCGGATGCACTGCGGCATCCTGACGAGACGTCCTGCCTAGTCTGACCTCCTCCTACGATGTCCTGGACATCGAACAAAGTGCTCTGACTCAGCGGAAGAGGGATGCAGCATCCCTCAATGGTGGCCATCGATGGTGATCCAGTCGCCCCCTGGTGGCTGACTGCTACTTGTGCCATATTTCCTCGACTTCACTGTCAAACACAGTACAATTTTTATATACAGTCTATGGTTTGGCCCTTTTCCTTTGTCGCCCATGCAGCTGACCTTGATGTGTCAGGATAGAAGGTGACAGGTTGCACTGGGAAACTTCTAAGTGTGAAAGAGGATGTTGGTAAAATGCACAGATTCATCTTACTCTAAAAAAATAAAGGTTAAACAAATGCTTCTGCTCTCTCTCTCTCTCTCACACACACACACACACACACACACAAACTCTTCCTCAGATCGACAGCAGGAACTGCTCCTGCTCAGGCGGTTTCTTCACCCAGGTCCCGAGCCCCGTTTCCTGCAGAGACTTGAACCACTGCTGCTTCACTGTCTGGTAAGGACGCGCCGCCATCTTGGCCTCGCAGTACAGGAGCTGCTGGTTCGCTGAGCCTGACACGTGGATCCCCAACTGGAGGGCGAATGGGGCGGAGGACAAGCAGAAAATGGGAATCGGGTAAAATAGACACAGAGATATGAAGTTAGGGGAAGGGAAAGTGAAGAAGGATAAAGCTCGGGCGCAGAGGCTAAAGGGTTCTTGGGGGTGGGGTGGGGACAGATAGGCAAAAACAAAACGAATGAGCCGGCACAAATGCATCTGAGTGGGTGGGGAAAGTGGTGGGGCTTCAACAGCTGTGTAATCTCCCCATTTAAATTTCACAAGCAATTGAACATTCTCTGTGCTTTTTTGTGCGTTCCTATTGTCGCGCGGGGAAACAATGGAGTTCAGCAGAGAAATGAGTGGGGGGGGGGGAGAGAGAGAGGGAGAGCAAAAGTTTCTTTTGGAGATTAGTGCGACTGCTCTTGCGTGGCCCCTATATGCAGTGCGCGGGGAGCAGTTAGGGCGGGGGCCTCCTCGAGTACTCCTCCAAATAATTATGGTTTCACAGTCATTATGTTTTAACGGCCGCCATTTGGCGACGCAGGCAGTGTCTGTTACATAAAGTTTCAGGATGGAAATGAAAGTACAGCGGCTGGGGTCTGCACGCCGCCGTTAAAGATCTGTGCTGCCAGGTTCTGATAAGCCGCATGGACAGCAGATGTTGCCGGGGTGACAAAATTATCTCACGGCAGAGAGGAAATTCCCCATATCCTCAACGGAGCGTTAACCTGCAGCCACATGGCTCTGTGACTGATTTTAATATGTGCATATGTGTTTGTGCGTGCACATGAGTCCTGGTTTTGTATATTGGTTTTGACAACAACTGAGGATTATTTCTTACAGGGGAGTGAATAGTAAAGCAGTGTGACGAAACACGTGGTTTGTTTTTTTTGTTTTTTTTGGGCTCATGCCAATTAAATTGTTCATCTTAAAGGGAATCAGGAGTTTTGGAGTGTGACAGTATGACGTAGTGACACACAGTCAGCACTGCACTGAGAACCCACTTAAGACAGGACACAGGGAAAAAACTGATTTTAACCACTTAACCAAAGACTCAATAAATTAAATTTTGCATTTTGCAAATTTTGCATTAGTCTACAGTATCAAAACAAACAAACAAACAAAAAAAACAACAAAAAATCTGCTGCTTTACTAAACTTCTCACCAGCACCAAAGAACATAGAGATAATTTGCAATTTTACTCAGTAGCACACAGGCATTGTTGAACATCTAGGGGTTCCATTAGTAACTTCACATGATTTATTTTGTGACTTTGTCGATTGAAATCCTTTATTCGGTTCTACTTCAATGACTCAAAGTTACCAAAGAGGCAGGAATAAACCAGCAGTTCCTGCAGTTCATATGAGCTTAAAACTTTGATTTTCTCTATGGACTTTGGTGCAGGAATGTACACAGTTTGTAAAATTTTCAGTTTTCATAAATAAAACAATGTCTAATGGCAAGATAGATGAAATGACATAAAAAAATCTTTTATTGTTCATATTGTGTTGAGTGGATAAAATCAGATTTTCCTTGTGTCCCAGTGTCTCAGGCTGGTTTCTGTGTTAGAACCATACAGCTAGTGCTTGAAGTGGGCCGGTATTGTCCAGAACACAGAACCTGCACTTCTTAATTTTACTGAGTACCGGCACTTTTATTTCTGGACAGGCACTTCTCACAAGGTGCTGGTATATTCTGTTTAGGTTATCAGTCCAAAAAGAATCATTTCCAAGGCTTCATCCTTTTCACAAGAGTTTCCAGTTTTATTTATTAAAGAAAAAGTGTTGTAATTGTTTAAAAATTGTCAGTGTCATAGGTCATATTAGCTGATTTCTTGCCACATTTGTGTCCTGGAGGACAACATGATAACAGGACACTAAAGAAAATGGATTGTGTGCTCATAACACAACTTTTTAGTTAAACGAATATGGACTAAATATGTGAATAAACAGAGGTTGTGACCATCAATTACACCCTCTGGTCTTTTTTAGTTACTGAAAAATGTGACAATGTAATATTTAATGATTTAGTAATACCGACAGACAGACACCCTCATATGAATAAGGGGAGTACAGGCACATATTTCCCCACCTCGCACACTGACTGCTGACAAGCGACTTCAAAAACCTAAAACTGAATCACCTTCACATTTTTCACTCTGAAAGGCATTGACATGACAAGAATTATGCATCCTGCTATTAGAGCTGCAACACATAGGAATGTTAGCGCTGTGCTTCTTCTACTGTAAAAACTGTCCACTGTGAGAAAAATAAAAAAAGACAGTGGTTCTGTCAGTATTTTATCACTGCAATTTTTTTTTGATACTGATAAACTCAGTATAGGACCATGGGAATCACCTGGATCTTTTTACACCGTTATGACAATGTAGGTTATGTTGACAAGTGGCTTCAAATTTGTTCAGTTTTGCTTCCTTTTTTATCAGGTTTCTACAAAGTCAAATTCAATTCAATTCAATTCAATTTTATTTGTATAGCGCCAAATCACAGCATACATTATCTCAAGGCACTGTAGATAGTGAGGCCAAATAGAAAAAGGGAAAGAAACCCAACAGTTTACATAATGAGCAAACACTAGGCATCAGTGGAGAGAAAAAAAAACTCTGACAGAACCAGGCTCAAAGATGTGCGGTCATCTGCCTCGACCGGTTGGGGTGAGAGGAAAATGGGGGACAGAGGAGAGGTGGGGGGAGAAAGGAGGGAGAGAGAAACTCCCTGTGATTTTTTTTGTTTTTTTTTGTTTTGCTGTTGATTACTCCGCTTAGATCAATGTGCACACTGATGACTAAGCTGAGATCGTTTCATGCTCCTGCACATCTTGGAAATGCTCCAACTGCCTGCCACCTTACACTGTCTTAGTATTTTACAGCTGCCTCAAATAGAATACAGCCTCTAACCTGAAGTGTTGCTTTCAAGAGTCCTTTCTGGTCAATTTCATTTGGTCTGCTCCGCTCAGATGTTACCTCCCCTCCCTCTGCCCTCACCTTGCGGTAGAGTCTGCTCCAGCGGGTGAAGAGTGCGTGTTTGCAGAGACGCGAGGGAGTCCCCGAGTCCCGTCTCCGTCCCATGGCAGTGCTGACCACCTCCAGCTGGGCGTCGCCCAGTGTCCAGTTGACGCTCACACACGAGGCCTTACCCGGCTGCTGATACTCGGCACTGCTCAGCCCTGCGGGGATGAGGACACAGCAGAGAGAAGGAATTTATGTGGGTTGTTTGACCGCAGCTACCACTGAGATCTACTCCGCGGGTGATCCGGATGCAAAACATTAGATCAAAGGGTTTCAAAATGTGATTCATTTGTGAGTATCTGAGTGAAAATGTGAAACAATGTGTCCCCCCCAACCTCTGCTGTGCTGTTTCATTTAACCTTCCTTCACCCTTCCCTCACTCTCTCCCTGAGGCTAATGGCAGACATAAAGTTTTGCAGCGCTGCAAAAGCCAAGTCACCCTGGGTCTGAAACTGCAGGGCTGTTTATGTGAAGCTTTGATACACCCTCTGAGAGAGAGAGAGAGAGAGAGAGAGAGAGAGAGAGAGTAAGAGAGTAAGAGAGTAAGAGAGAGGGGTGAGATGCAGGGAGGGAGGAGGCAGTAACTGGAGGATCATCAGGCACATAAGCAATGACTTCCTGTTGTGTCTGCTCCTGCATTTGTCTCCACAGTTAACAGTGTTTTGAGTGTTGGCTCCTAATATGATCTTCAGTCACAAACATGAACTCTTCTCTATAATGGACTGTCTGTCTCCCTATTCCACTCTCTTTGTTTTTTCTCTGAAAGTATCTGTCTCGGTAACAAAAAGCACACCAAGCCAGCAGCAACTGAAGAGACACTGAGATTGAGGGAAATGGAGGGTAGTTGCTGCTCCAACATGTCCACAGTACGAGGTGCTGGGCCTAAAGCTGTAACAAATAAGGCCTAAGGGCAAAAATGTCCAAGATGTCAACCATAGGTGTTTTGTAGAAGCCTGTATGCCTCCATTTTCTGAGTCAAATAGAGAGCTTCCATTAATTTTGGCATGCAGACATGGTCAAGAGTACCTGCTGATGTTCAAACCAATGATTAAAATGGGAAGGAAAGGTGAGTTTAAAGTGATTTTGAATGCGACATTGTTGAGTGTTTCAAAAATAAAATGCTTTATTGATGCCAAAGGTCAGAAGAGAAAGACAAGACTGGTTCAAGATAGAAATGCAAGAGTAACTCACAACGTTAACTTAAATAACCTCTTGTTACAAAAGAGGTATGCGGCAGAAGACCATCTCTAAATGCACAACATGTCAAACCTTAAAGGAGATGGGCTACAGCAGCAGAAGACCCCTGCAACTGCCACACCTGCTATGTTATTGGGTGTCATGTAATAAAGTGTCTGGTTAAAAATGTAGCCCAGTCCTGATGTCTTTGTACTGTAGGAGGAAGCCGTAGTACTTAGATAAAACACATGCACACACAACGAGGACATGCAAAGTCAAAGTGTTAGGCCAAACGAGAACGATAATGACCATTAATAACTAAAGCTGCAAGCATCACTGAACAGGTCCTTGTGACCGCAATGGCCATTACATGGCCCTAGAAAGAGGCCAACGATAAAATGTAATGTGAGAGTATAGCAAATGTAGACCACACCCTGAAAGCTCCATGTAAATTAAATAATGTTTGTGACTGGACATGATTATTTGATCATTACCTTGATTATAAAAAGGTTTTAAAAAAGTTGACTTTGTAAAAACAAATCTACTACTATTATCACAAGACGACAGTGGCAGCCAACATTTATTTGGTGGACTTCATATGTGTTTGCAAAAGCAACAAAATTTAACAGGGTCCTTGAATGCATCTTGAAGCGGCTCCTGTAAGCTGAACATGCTCTAGATTCTGCAGAGATGAAATTTACCAGGGTCCTGTGCACGGCAGGGCCCTCGAAAGTTAATACAAAGGGTAAGTGAGAGGAAAAATAAAAAAGATGATCATGATGATGTTAATCATAGCAGACCCTTCATTATCCCTCCTCACCCTCATCACCCTCCTCACCTCTACACCCTAGGCCCTCATACAAAATGCAATCAGTGCTTACCAAACATCACGAAAATGTATTTAAACATGAATAACTTTAAAACTGTACACAATTATGAACAGTGGATTTAAATGTGCTGCTAGTGAGGCGCTCATCACTGCCACTCGCAGGTCAGTCGAGGACATGGCTTATGTTGGTCAGTGTGTTTTGAGAGTCAGAAGGGGCCCCGTTAAGGGGGTTCTGATGTAGCAGTGGTGAGGTGCGTATTAGTGTGGCTTTAGGGGATTCATGGATGTCATTGCAAAATACAGGACAGGGTCTTGGGGGCCCACTTTTAAAGGGACCCAATTAAGTGGGTTAGGATGTTACAGTGGTGCATATTAGCTGCATATTTAGGGGGCCTTATGGTTGTCATTAAAAATGTACCTGAGGGGGCTTTTCTTCGGGGCCTGAAGCATTTGCCTTGTACACCTGTCCTGTTGGTGAGCCTATGACAGCCTTGGGACCTAACTACAGTTATATATAAATAATAATGCAAGAAATTATATATTGAAAAAAAAATTATAAAAATAAGTAAACTCCACATAAGATTGCAGGTATGGCCTCACTAAGGAAAGCACTCCCCTTTGCAAGAGATGGACTTGTATCTTTTTGTTTATTAATGAAAAAAGTGCAGTGGAGGAAATGTTGGTGTGCAATATGTGTCGCAATGCCACAGACACGTTTTCGTGTACAACATCTGTGCTAACAATGGGTGACAGCTAAGTGCTGCTGCAGCTTCAAATCCACTCTCACTCTGGAAAGCTGTCTTCGGGAAGGAAGCGCTGTCTTGGATTTCACCTCCACTCTCAACCCAGTTATTTGTTATAACGGGAGGCTTCATAGAGAATCAGCAGACAGATTCTCAGCGACGACTGAACAACAGTTGCCTCTGATCTCGCCCTCTGACAGAGAGCTTGTTATAGTACAATACCTAATATATAATATCACAGCACATGGCTGCAGATCATCTCCCGTCTTGCCACAGTCATTTCCCCCCATCCTTACTCCTCCATTCACCAGTCTCAGCTCTTCTCTTCTGTAGCACCTCAGAGCTGGAATGAATTGCTTGCCATGGTAACAATCCTCCAAGTCTCTTATTACCCATCTCCCCTCTCTCTTGTGCAGATGCAACACTTTGAACAAAAGACCCCCCAATCATTCCTGCCTTTTTCTTTACTCCTGCTCCGCTCACGGCTCATTTCATCCATTGAACAAACTGTTTCTCCAATAGCCAGTTTGATTTTTCCCTCATTGAAGACTTGATCAATTTCTCTTCTGGGAAGTGTTTGGCACACATGAAAGAAGCAGAATAAGGGATTCATGGCCATACAGTACACATATTTATGACTTCAAGTGTGTGTAAAGTGAAAAATCTGTCTTCTGATTTTGTCTCTCCACAGGAAAATGTGTGACTAACCACCTTGCCAAATTTAAATGATTAAAAAACATCACTGTGTAGAAAAAGTAGCTTTCAAAATCATGAAAAATGTTAGAAACAGTTTCTGCTCTGAAACACTGGGGGCTTGTCTACACATATACACATACACGCACAACCAAAAACACAAATACACACACAGGTTTCCATGACTTCAGAGGACATTGCATTGACTTACATTCATTTCCTGGAGACTTTCTCTAACCTTAACATAATTACAACCCTAACCCTGACCTGAACCCTAACCTAACCCTAACCTCAGCCTAACTTTAAAACACATCTTCTCCATAAAATGTAATAATTTACATTATGGGAACTAGATTTTTGTCCCTTTAATGACTTTCCAAACAGATTTAGGTCCCTACAACATAAGGAATACCCAGTACAGTTGAAACCAGAAGTTTACACTGTGTAAAAAGACACAAACATTTCTTCTCACGGTCTGAAATGAAATCAAACTAAACTTCTCCTGTTTTAGGTCAGTTAGGATTACCAAAATTATTTCTGTTTGTTAAATGCTGCAATAATGAGAGATAGAGAATATTTCAGAGAGTTTTTTATTACTTTCTTTGAAGTCAGAGGTTTACATACACTTCCTTAGTATTTGATAGCTTTGCCTTTAAACTGTTTAACTTGGGTCAAGCTTTTTGGGTATCCTTCCACAAGCTTCTCACAGTAGTTTGCTGAAATTCTGGCCCATTCCTAGTGACAGAAAGTGTAGCTTCAAGTGAGCTGAAGAAACTAGGAAGCCTTCAGTTAGGATCAAAACTTCTGTGTAGTTTGTTCATTGTGAGCGACTGTATGAACATGGTCGCCTCAGTAGAGTTTACCCTGCTCCAGATATAAATATAAATGACATTCTGGGGTAGTGAGAAAGAATAATTCGCATAATCAGGTGACTGTACACTGCCCAGAATGGACAATTCAATCAAACACTGACTGAAGGCCACACTAGTTTTTTTATGTTAAGAGTGAGGCAAAAGGTAATATGCAATATGCAACTTCACCCTGGATGTCACTAAATCCTACACACTGGTCCTTAAAGCTGTTAAAATGTGAAATGTAGTCATTAAATTACTGCTAAAACATAAAGTATCACATTACAGGGAAGAAAAACCACTAGCTCGATAGTGATTATGTGAAGTGTCAGCGGAGTGTAGCTTTGAAACGAGAATTATTTCTAAGTCAACAGCAAAAAAAAGAAAAAAAAAAGACCAGTTATTAATGTTATCTGACAACGTTATCATCTTCTGTTGTTCTGATTTCTTTTATCCTAAAAATGACAAAGCTTTGTCACACTTCCTGACGACGCTGAGCAGCAAGGACGAGCGCGAAGGACACGTTAGTCCGTCAATGTGTTTGGCCCTCGGGGGTTGAGGTGTGGCTGCATTGGCTCAGTTGCGATAAGAGCGGGGCTCCCTGTGCTCCCTGGGAATTTCCTCCCGGGGGGGTGTTGCTTTTAAATAACCCTGGACACACAATAGCCGCGGAGCTCATCAGTCGATGAAAGGACGGAGGAGGAGATAAAAAAGGAGGTGGGTGCAGATCTGCACACAGACATCTGAATGCAAGCAAAGTTCTCTTTTCCTTTTCATTCCATTCCTGACTTCTTGTCTCACTCTCCTCAGCCTTGCAATCCCCCCCCCCTCCCCCGCCCCCCCCTTTCCGAGCTCCCTTCAGATTGAATGGCTGTCTGATAAGGGCTGTGATTACATTGATTTGGTGTAGGGCCATCTCCACTCTCTGTCCGTCTTCCTCCCTCTTGTCGCCTCCCCTTCCTTCACCCTTCTACCTTTCAATAGACTGTTGCCACTCGAGACAGTGCAGGTGCAAAGACCTGACAGTTTGGGACACAATCTCTGTGAAAAGGAGAGGGACAGAGAATTTGCAGGAGACAGATGAGGCCACACCTGTACTTGTAAGAAGCAAAATATATTGCTAGTCTCTAAAATACTTTTATTTTAAAATACCAAGTTAAAAGTTTCCTACCAGTGCATCCAGTGGGACAAGGACAATAGTCCAGTTTGATGGTGAAGACAGTTAATATGCAATAAATGTAGAAACAGACTTCACTTAAAAGTCCAGTGTGTAATATTTAAAGGGGTCCTTGAAAATTTGTGAATTAAAAAAAAAAACTATTTCAAGGCCCATGAAAGTTTTATTTAGGTAGATATTTAGGTAAATGTATCGCTGCCGAACAGGGCCAAACATCGAGTCATAATTACTAGCAGTGTTGTGGGCACTTTACATTAGATTCCATGCAGAACAATGAGTGAGCAATGTTAAGCAAGAGAGAGCAAATGCCGAGATGCCTGGGAAATGCAAATTCCGATGACCTCTGGCTCAACAAAGAAAATGACAAAAGACTTGCCCAAGATTGTAAGGACAGGCAGAGCATGCTGCAAATCAATAAAAGTGGACACCATGGGCGAAGTGGCTCTTACAAGTTGCTCTCCCATCTAAAGGTGTGTCAGCAGATTTGGTCCTTGAATTTGAGGGAATTAGTCCTGGAAAGTCCTTGAATATGATGTCAACCAAGGTGTGGGAGCCCCGTATTTATGTGAAAGAAATTTATTTGGCAGAAGTTGGTGATAAAATATAAGATTATTACAATAGCCCACAATAGATCAAAATCAATCTATTCTTTTAAGTTGTGATGCTAACTGAAGGCTACATAGTTTCTCCAACACACTGTGAAGCTGCAACATGCAACTTCACCAATAAATGCAGATAATTTTTACACACTGTACCTTTAACTGTGCATGGAAAAGCAGTGATTCGGTGACACAAATGACCCACATTCTGCAGCATCATTCTTGTGTTTATGGGTAGGAAAAGAACGTTTTTTTTTTCTTTTTTAATTTAATATTCTAACAAAGTAAGTATGAATGATGAACAATTGGATCATAGTGGACCATGATTCTCTTGATATTAACTGCAGCTTGTAAAACCTAAAACCAAAACCTCAATGCCTGACAAGTCAAATGACTCCATTAAATAAAGGAAATCATGAGAAATGCTCACTGGGGCAGTGATCAAGGGATTCAGTTAAAAAAAAATCATTACAGCTATCATCACCAGAGGACAATTCAGCACAATTATCAATCTTGATGAGGATAGGCCTCACAAAATATTCATCCTCATGTCAGCCAATTACCCGGAGCAGAGCCCCACGACACAAAGACTTCCTGTCCTTCAAGAAGTGCACTCCAAAGCTGACCAAAAAAAAAAAATCAGGCATTAAGTATAGATTTAATGTGTGTAATGTGTTTTCATTGATCCCTAGCAATAAAATGCACCCTACATTGTGGTGTTGCTTTGCTTCTCTTAGTGGCCTAGATCTGAAATGATGGCTGATGCAGTTGAATGTCATTCACTATTCATGTTCACTACAAACAAAAGCCTGGAGTCTCAGTGGAGCCCCGGAGGCAGAAATAGTAAACAACTTCTTAGCTCCTGGTGGTCTGACTGGTACGATGTCACTGTAGATGGTACACGGGATTGTTCAGTGTGTACGGGTGGTTCGGTTTGTGATTGATTTGGTCAGGGACTGACATATTTGTTGACAGGAAATCTTTGAAAATAGACACTGTATACATCTGGTGAAGGATCTCTACATGGAAACACAGAGCCCATTGACAAGTGTGTTTATAAGCAGTGTACAAACAGAAGGCACAATATGTCAATCTGTCTGTGAAGAAATGGAAAAGAGGGAATCATCTTTCACCAGACATATTGAAAGCCATAAAATATTCAGGGCATGCAAAGTGAAATAATTTTGTTAATTAATCTGAAATTATTGCTTGTGTATTTCCTAATTAAGTAAAAAAAAAAAACCTTGGTTAAAAAAAGTGGCAGTGTGTTTGTTTCAGTCTTTTAAGACTTACATTTAAAGAGGACATTCAGTGGAAAATCAAATGTTCCCATATCTAACCATCACTAAAGTGTCACAATAAACACTTCTGCCATTTCTGATAAAGAAGGGCTTCTCTGTTTACCTGCGCTCGAGCAAGCGGTTTTGAAAAGTCGAGTTTAGTTACGTAACTAGCACGTTTGCCGTGCAACGAACCCTCCCTCAACAGCTACTCCCGGTCATGGGAGTGAACATTCAACCTGAAGAAGAAGAAGAAAAAGCACCGTGGAGCAGTCAGTCAGCTGGTAGCTGGCCAATCACAAGAGACTCACAAGAGACTGTTCAGAGGCTGGCAGAGATCAGCAATAAACTGGCTTATTCTGAAGAGACTATGAGGTTTTTGACCATAAATATTATTTCATGTATCTAAGTAGACATCAGTAATCTGGATTTTTGGTTCAAAAAGACCATTCTATGTGATCTTTAAAAGTACTTTGATTTATATTCCTATAATAATTATGTGCTCTGATTCTCTTTGCACTTATGTGTTATTGCTAAATCTTACTGCAAGATCTCCAGAATGGCTACATAAAGTTTAGCTGTGGTGTAAGAAGAATATAGAAGTGATCTCCAGGGGTAAGACAATTGATAACAGTAACAGATTATTTGAGATCAGGTATTACATTGTAAAATGCGGTAAATGGTGTGTATTTCATCCATTCACACCCATAAACACACATTCATTCAGCCCATCTGCTGCGTGTGCAGCGCCTTTTTCTCGTTCACACATCTTTCATACCCAGTCACACGCTGCCGCCAAATCAGGAGCAAGGTTGGCCTAAGTGCCTTGTCCCCAGGGACACATCAGAACACAGACTAGTGGGGCCAGGAATCGAACGTTGAAAGACAACTTGCTCTAATACTGAGTCACAGTTTCAGAATCATTTCAATGATACTTTATGTAATAGATGAAATGGCTCCACATTTATTGATCGTTTGCACCTGAACCGAGAAATGTGTCATTTAATGACATACTGTAAGTCAAACGCCGCTTTCAAGAATGGTCATTACCAAAAGGCTGTATCTGTATATGCAAATGCCTGTAAAAGATGTTTTAGATGTTCTCCAGAGGTTTGCCTGCCAACTCCTTATGTCTAACATCCAGATAATGTTGAGCTCATATGAGAACGCAGCATGAAAAACTAGGTTTTCTAATATTCGAACAGCAAATGACCCAATTCTATTCTATCTCGGTCTGTTCTCATCGCTTGTCAACAAATTTGACAAATTCAGGTCATTTGATTTGAGTTGCTCCTTGGGGTCACACAAATTCTTGCAGTTATACTGCACAGTTTCCACAGTGACGTGGACCTGTTTAACCATTGTAACAGTTTGAAGAAACACAGACAGAAAAAGAAAAACCTTGATTGCCTCTGAACTGACTTTCACAGTGGCAATCTTTCTATTCCTGATGTACTTCCACGAAATCAAAATGGGACACAATGAGGGCCTGTGTGTGTCATAGTCATACCGCTGAGCAGGGGCTGGTTTCGTCTGTATGTGGCGGGCAGCGGGCCGAGGCGCTCTTGCCTCTGGTTCAGAACGCGGCCCAGATGGCCAGTGTGACGCAGGCTGCCGACGGTCAGGCTGTGCAGGTACACCGGCTCCAAAAAGTGACTCAGCAATGCCCCCTGCAGGCCCAGGATGTTCCATCTGAAGGGAGTACAGAAAGAGAGGGAAGATGGGGCAGAAAGAAAGAAATCAAGTTGTGGGCGGACAGGTGGTAGAGAGGAGTGAACAGCAGAAGAAAATATGGGTGGAGAGGAGAAAGGAGGGACAGAAAGTGTGGATGAAAGATGGAAAGAAGAGGAGGTAAGTGGAAAGAGATGTAGGGGAATAAGGGAGGAAAAGCGGAGAGATGGGGGAGTAGCTTTAGTGGCAGGTTGAAACAATTTGATCATTATCTTGATGTGAGACGTGATGGACAGGCACACACAAACTTGTTTTCTATGTCTTAGCTAGGACACAACATAGACATAATACATCACCCTAATCATAACATCACACCTACATGTCTAACCCTAATCTAAACCCAATTTTAACCCTTTCCCTAAAACAAAGTCTTAACCCTGAAAAAGTTCTTTAAAGTACTGGGGCCCAGATAAAATGTCCTCACAAGGTCAAAATGTCCTCAGTTTGTATGTATTTGTACCTGGCCAAGACATAAATACACACACACACACACACCTACAAACCATTATCACCAGCCACATCATCATCACTGCCAAAGGTCAGCACATCAGCATTCATATCATGGAGCAACACATTACCATGTGCGCATTCATTTGTGCTGTTGGGGTTAATGCACTGCACACGGCTGCGGGAAAAGGGAGGGTGAAAATAAACCATTTGCCAGTGTTTTCTTTGGCGGGAGGATATCCACAAGTGACACAAAATCACTGTGGGGCTAATCCTGCCATGAGGCCGCAGCGACACCTGATACTGTAGCCAGCTGGTCATGTGCCACCTACTGCCGAAACCCCCTCTATTTAACCAGCAGATGCTAATTTATGGATGGAAAATGATAATTACCTTGTTTATTATCATTGCTACCCTTCACACACACACACACACACACACAGATGAACTAATGAACTCCCATCTGAGGCACAATCACAGACTTGACAGTATGCTACTAATTTTCGCATCGATGTTCTATTTTTTTTTATTCATCGCTGTCTCTATTTGTTTGTTTATTTCGTTTTTTTGCTTGTCAACTTAATAATTACTCAGTACGGCCTCGTTCACCTCCCCGGCATCAACAATTAGCATCAGCGTCTTTCTGGGGAACCCGCAGCACGTGCTGGTGAAGCGCGGTCCGCCTTCCGGCGCTTCACCTGCAATCTGTCAACAGGATCCATCCCTCCTTCCTTCCTTCTCAGAAAGAGAGAGGGAGGAGCTTTGTTTAAGCACACACATGCACGCACGCACACACCAAAACTGAAACAGTTTAGCCTGAAATATTAATTTTCCCAGAAAGCGACACTGTGAATCAGAAACATCTTCTAATCTCATGCAAGAAAAGAGCCATCTGGCCTGGGTGTGTGAAATTAAAGAGGAGAGAGGGCCTCTGTTCTCCCTCTGCCTCCCTCTCTCTCTCTCTCTCCCTTGCTCCGTTTCTCCACATCTATCCTTCCTTCCTTCCCCTGGTAAACGTCGACCATTAAAGTAATGCGCTCATCTGCATAAAACTGCAGTGGAATGGAGAACATCATCGTTATATGAGAGCCATTTAGGCCCCTCAATTAAATCCAGCTGTCATCTTCAAATCAAATATTAGCGCAGGAGCTTCGGCGGGCTCGGGTTAAGAAAACAAAACGGTGTTCATCAGGTGAAGTGACAATGAGACGAGACGCCAGGTTATTACCAGAAATGTTTATGTAGTGAGCACAGATCCTAAAGCTCAAAGCTGATCCCACTGTAATAAAGTGAAGGAACTAGAGTGTGACAGACGACAGAAGGAGGATCCAGGGGATCACTTAAAGACTGTGTCTGTGTGTGAGTTCCATCCTCCACCCTGACCTTGATAAACTGGCCCTTGGTGACCCACTCACTTTAACGACGGCCACCGATCATTTACAGTGATAAAAAAAGAAAAGGGAACAAAAACGGTGAAGAGACGAGGCTGCGTCTGCTGTCTGGCCCGGTGAGGTGGACAGGAGAAGATGGTGACACAGGAGAAAAGCAGCACGTCCCTTCTCCTTCCCACCTCACTCTGTTTTTTTGTAAAGTAATTGCTTTCACCCTTGTTGGTGACCTGGGTAGATTTAATCACACCATCTCCAGCCTGGGCCAACTGAATCAAATTGGTCAAATTAACAGAGGCTCCATAGGAGAAGGCTTCACCTCTCTTCTCTCTCTCTCTGTTTCTTTTATCGTCTCTTACTGTCTCGCTCTCTCACACGACAGCGGCTCAGCTGTGGGTCTGATTGGCTCAGCTGGCACAGTGTGGTTCTTACTGAGCCACATTCATGGGTTCAGTTTCTGTTCAGGCCCAGTTATGATAAAACAACTGTGAAGATATTAAAACTGACTTTGGAAAAAGTCTAGAAGAGAAGAAATATTATTGTTGAGTACCTTCTCTGTGCACTTGTACAGTTTTGACCTTATTTTTTTTTTAATTTTGAATATTAATTTACATTCTGACAGCTATAGGGACCCATATAGAAATGTAAAACATGACATACATCAGGGTCGGCGAGGAAATTCGGCCATCAATATAATACCAGGCCAAAAATTACATATTTACAAACTGTGCTGGTTTAAAAAATAACTTAAATTTGCCACAAATTGTGTCTTAAAACTGCTTTTCGGCTCAGTTCATCTTTTTTTCAGAGTAAAAGGCAATGAACTTTGTATGATTTTGTAATTTTTTTTGTGTAGATAAGCAAGTAATTTAAAGCACTTTTTTTAAAAAAAAAACAAAAAAACAGTTTCAGTTTTTGAATTCATCTTCAGCAGGAGTTCTAAAACTTTTTAATACCAAAATACCACCTGAGTATTTTGTATGTAAGTATGTAACAGCAGTGTAATAGGTCGAGCAAAATCACATATGGACTTTTCCCACGCTCTGGTCAAAATTCTTCCTCTCCATGTCGATCACATACCCTGGTATATACTTCCAAGTACCACCAGAGGAAGCTCGTGCCACAGTTTGAGAACCATGGATCTACATGTCTGGATAGTAATGCCTCACAGACCATCAGTTGCTGACCACTGACTTGTGACCTTGTCTATATTTGTGTATGGGGAGGACGATTCAGTTTGTCCAATCATTTTTGGTCCATCATCATAACATTGCAATGCTATAATAATAATAGAGGTTGTGTGTCTTTCTCCTGCAAAGCATCAACTGAATTTGTAGTTTGGCTCAGTTTAACACACTCAGTGGTTTTGCTGCTGCTAACGTTAGCAGACCTCGCTGACCTCGCTGACCTCGCTGAGTCACTTCACTGACTTTATGACTTTCTTTCCTTTTGTCTGACCATGTCACACTCCGTTCCGGCCCTTTCTATTAGCCTGGAACACTTTGTCAAAAAGCTTCGTGGTCTTTCTTTTTAAGCAGCCGTGGTTTTGACTGATGTGTCACACCTGGATAAACTGTACTTTTCATAAGTGAGTTCATTCTACATTTTCTTTTTGCTCTGAATGAGGTCATGGTAACTCACTCAAGATCACAGTCCTTGTTCTGCATTGTCTCCTTTGGCACACAGTGTTAACAGCTAAAATATTAAGATGCATATCTGCATAATCGCTACGTCTACTGTAATAGTTTCCATGATTATTTGATTCAACAATTATGGATCAATTACATCTTGTAATTACATCAATTACAAATATTTGTATTCATTGTATTGTTAGTATGTCAGTTTTTCCTGTTTCTGGTTCCAAGGGAAACCATTAAAACGGAATAATTTTGGTTTGTGGACAAAACAAGACATTCGACAACAATATCATTTTAAAACATTTTCAAACAAGGACTCCATTAATGGCAAACATTTGTCAATAATGACAATAATCATGAGTTGGAGCTGTAGTTTCCGTAACCATTTCACAACAAAAATGCTTTCATAACATGAATATTTGAACATGAATGACAAGAAAAATATGGAATAAAATGTCCCTGTATAACATTCTTAATTTATTAGTTTGTACATGTCAGTTACAATAAACCATTTTTAGTCCTGTTTTCTCTAAAAACAGTGAAAGTAATTTTTCTACTGATACTGAGAATATTTATTTATTTATGTTATTTTAAAAAGGATCCCTTTTTTTTTTTTTTTTTACTTTTTTTCAACAACTGACTTTATCCAGTGCTCTGTCCCTCTGCCTGTAAAGATTCTCCCACATTTACAGACAAATGTCTTTACTCTTATCACATAGAAACAATGTGTTAAGTCAAATAAAGCTGTTCATATTTAGCATTTCTATCTGTCCTACAGTGTTCGAGCAAACTCATTATAATTGTTTTATATTACAATCTGTCTGTGCCGGTGAGACGATTTGACTTTTTCTTTTTAATCATGTTTTTATGGGAATAAGTACAGAAACCACATGTTCAGCTGGAATAAATAAATAGAAACCAGTGGTGAGGTGGTTGTAAATGAAAGGAGAGTCCACACCACAGATGTGGAGATTAAAATTAGCCTTGATTAACAAATTCATTCATTAAAAGGGGATTAGCCATTTAAGTCACATATGGGAAATCCATATCCATCATCAGGACTACAAAAGGTTTCACATACAGCATGAGTCACATGCGCCTACGCACAGACTTATGCGCAAAGGTAAATATCAGACAAGTCTCTACCTGGCTCATGAAGCACATTTAAGAATGCTTTCTTTAAACAAAGATCACCTCCTCTCAGGATGATGGTAATCCTTTAATAAAGTTAAACTCTTCCACCAATTCCCTTTTTCTTTCTTCTCTCAAAGATGTGTTCATCATAGTTTGGGTCTCTTGTGTCTAATAACACCCATGCCGATGAAGCGGCGATAGTTGCAATGATCAGTGGGAGGCGGTTCAGAAAAGAGAAAACATGATATTTCAGATATTGACTTAAAGCTGCAGTTTTGCTGCTGATCTTATTATCATCATCCAGAATTTATGTACCATTACTTGTCTGCTGTGTACTTCATCTGAGAATGGACTCGTCATTAGTATCGGACCTCACCGAAGGAGCGTGTGTGAATATACAGCGGCAGTGCAGGGGCGGGCGGGGCAGAGAGACGAGTGTTTATCAAACTGCTGAACGGCCGTGATTTTTCCGCAGTAGAATTTACTCCTGCAACTGGCAGTGGGCGCTTCTTTGCGTTTTAAGCCATGTTTGCAGCCGTCTCACACACTGTAATTAGTGCAACGTTGCTCTTGCCTTCATCTGACCCAACATAAAGTCATTTGACAGTGGTTTGAATGTAATGGACATTTGTTTGTATTTAAAAGTTACGCACTGCATTTTGAAGTGACATTAAGAAATAAAAGATAGTGATTTCTGCATGTGCCAAACAAATGAGCCTTGTATTAAATCTTCCTGATAAAAATGACAGACTAAAAAACCACAGTTCATTGCCCCAGTAGCAGAAGACAACTGAGGCCATGAGTTTAGTTTAGTTTAGTTTAGTACATGACATGTATTTGAATCAGGAACAGTGCACAAAATGCATTAATCTTAGCAGCAGAGATAATGCTTTCCAGCAGATTTATATGTAGCTATCAGCTAATTTCTTATAAGATGAAGTTGATATCAACAAACTCAAAAATAATTGGTATCCTGGGTATGGTCAATAAATGTGCTAAAATGTTTATTTGTCAGTTAAAAAGTAATGGCTCTTTCAGGTATGAATCTTGAGAGAAACATCAACGTGAGAAATGTGTTCGAAAAATAAGTCAAAACTTCTTTTTTTTTTGCTGAGTGGAAAAGAAGAAATCAACGACAAAGAAGAAGAAGAAGAAGAAAAGCCCTGAAGCACAAGGAAGCTTTAAACCCAGACTCATCAGCTGAGAGCACTGACCTGGTGATCTTGTCCGTGCAGGACATAGTGATGAGCTGCTCGCCCTGTAAGACGCCGTCCCACGTCTGCACCGGCCCCCGACATCGAACCGGCACCGTTCCTTCGCCTGACTCGATTTTGGTCCGCAGGTGGTTGTGGTGCTTCCTCATGAGGTGTCTGCTGCTGTGTACTGTCAGACGCACACAGCAATCAGAAAAAACACAAGTCAAGTGCCATTCCTGGATATCTAGTTTAATGAAACAGCAGTGACACCATAACCATGTCATTCAGCAGTCAAGACAATAAACAATATTCCTTACACTCAGAATGTTAGAGTCTCTGCCCCCTTAGGACACTTTCTACCACTAATCATTGGTGTCTAAAACGTAATTATTTTGAGATTTATTCATGTATTTTAATGAAGTGACAGCGACTCGCTGGTTTATCATTCGTCCGGTGACGGCGATAATTCATTCATGCAGCTTCCGCCAATTCATTAATCTCTAGTAGACAACAAATACTTCCGTTCCTTTGAAAGCAAAGGTTTAAATGAAGTTAATAGCATCTTTTTTAAGGAAATAGATGCTTCCTGAGAGTGTGAACTGTCTAGTTGTTAATGAAGCAGGCAATTGATGGGATTGTGACCAGAAACAGTGTCTGGTTTGGTTTTATTATTTATAATTATTTATTATTATAAAGGAGGGAAAATCTATTATCATAAAACATAAGTCTTTCCTCCATCTAAAGCACTTTCTTGTTTTGCAAGAACTGAACTTTCCCTTAGTTGGTTGTGTGTATATGAAATTATGACATAACATTAACTTCTCTACTCCTCTTCTCTCCTAGTTTGTGCAATTCCTCACTGTCCTCTCTACCTTTGTGTCCTCATTCTTAATGTATGTCTGTCTCCAGGGCTGCAGGAGCCAGATCCGACACCACTGTCTTCCTCTAGTTCAACTTCTTCTTTTTCTTTCTCTAATGTAGTCATTTAAAATCCCCGATGGTCCAGATAGGGAAAATGTCCCCAAGCAAGTCTGAAGCATCATAATGTCTAATGTTAGACATTATGATGTGGTTATATCCAATGTAATGTACATTTAAGTATGTGCATCGGCATCTGTGTGTAGTCTATTGACTGACTATCAAATCAAAATCCGTATAATGAAGTCATATTTTGACATCTCTTGTTATTTTATCATTGGATACAAACACAAAATCACAAAAGAAAAAAGCAAACTAATAACAGGTGTGCTGTCTACATTTCTCTCCTTAGTTCACACCACGTGAAGTCACTTTTCTCTGATTATCAGTCCATTTTTTCCCTCTCTTCTCATCTCTCCATGCAGGGTCTGCACTTAACTGTTGTTTGTACAGGGAGTGTGACTCTGTTAAGGTTTTGCACTAGGTTTATCTTTAATAATACCAGAATATATTTTTAAATACTGCTCTCTAATCAACTAAATGTCAGAAATCCTCAGTATGAAGCTGTGCATCTGCGGGACATGCACACATTTCACAACAAAAGCCTTGTGTTGAAAAAAATGTAAAAATTTAGGGACCTGAGAGGCATTTCTCATGCGGGCAGTGTGGCTGAATCAAAATAAAAAGCAAGACATTCAGCAGTGGATGCTTTGCTCATGCATCCAATGTGGCCGAAACTCACTAATACGACTGGCTAAAAGTCATTACATGGTAATATAGAGTGCACGTAATTGGTCTGCGTTTCCTGGACCTCTGGTGCCGTAAAGTCGAGATAAGACGTGCCAGTTAAAATATAAAATCCCAGTCAAAATGTGGCAAATTTATTGTCATATGTCCAAGTCTGGATATGACGCATCTGGGTCAGGATCCCGACCTGGTTCTGCTTATTAGTGACCTGGGCTCTAATGCATTATATCAGGATGATTATATTACAATAGGTGCTGCTGCTGTCACTCTTCTCACTGTGTTTCTATAATGTTGTGGGGTGGCTTTACTATGTAAAGAGCCTTGAAATAATACGTGAAAAAAGTAACAGAATTTCCACAATATAGAGGAGTATACATATACAGTAAAGATAACCAAGGTTTCTTTCAATAAATTCATTTATTTTGCCAGAAACTCTGCCTCCCTCCGGCTGCTGATTCCACTAATGACACCAGCTTAAAAAAATAAAACAGACTCGCAGCTTAGAAACATTCCAAGAAAAGGTGCTGAGTAATTTTCCAATCTCCAAAAAGACACTGCACATCATTTAAACATTTTAATGGTTAAAAACATCAAGTTCAGAGGTTGTGCGATGTGACACCATCATCTTTTTTTTTCTGAAAACAGGCCACGGGAAAATAATCTGTCTAAATGAATGTCAAATGTATTTTCAGTACTAAAACGTCTCTGCGTGGTGACACATATATACAGTGAATACATTTAACAGCAGTGTATGCTTGCATGTAACCCAATAGACAAAAGAATCTTACAGTCTGTGCTGATTTCGTAGGGTGAGTTGAGTCTCCCGTCGCCACACGGTGAGGTGCTGATGTACATGTGGAAATGGATGTTGTCTCGCAGCCTGTAGCCACACTCCTTGTGCCTCACAAATATGGACTCCTCCCAGTCCTCTGGCCTTTTACTTAAAAAAAAACACACACATACACACAAAACAAGAAGAAGAGAGATGGATGAAAAACGTAGCACCATTCATCACAGCACGGGAAATAGATTTCCGCTGTTTGGAGACAGAGAGAGATGGACACCGGCCCTCTGTCTGACCACAGCCCATTCTCCTGCTGTCAGACACTCCAGTGGACATTACTCAGCCTGTCTGAATGTCTCAGGGGGAACAGGGGGAGGGCATTTAACCTACTGGTCTATACATGCTTTGTATTTGAGTGATGGACGTGTCATCATAGGGGTCAGAATTGTTCAAATGAAAAACTGTGTATTTTCACATGACGAAGACACGACGTTGTCAGCTATGGGACATTTATTGCAGATGGGGTCCAGTCAACGGTCCAGTTTGCTTAATACTAATTTGTTTGCTCACTTCTAATTCCTGGTCTTCTTAATCATAACATATCAGTATTTCTGTCAACTTAACCCAACATCTACAAAATTTTAACTAATGTAAGGTGCTGCATGATTTTTCACAGAAACTGTCACTAAAGGAAAGTTTGCACTTTCATGGTCAAATATTAGATTTAAATTAGGTGTATACTGTATGTACAGTACATTCAGATAGTGACTTTCTTGAGGTTGCAAGTGAAGGAGCTGTTGTGCATCAGAATAACTACGTTTACAGAGCCAGAAACAGTGTGTATAATATAATATAATATAATATAATATAATATAATATAATATAATATAATATAATATAATATAATATAATATAATATAATAGCTAGCATTACATGTCTTTACAGTGATTTAAGGGTGAATAAACACAGGCAAAGGCAGTTCAGTGGTTAAAACCAAAGATGAACACAAAGGAAGATGTTTCCTTTTAGTCTGAACAAGCTGTATATACCAGTGTACCTGGAAGGCTTATCCATTCAGAACAGGGGTGGACATTAGTGTTCCCAAGGGGCCACGTAAGAAACTGAAAATATCGTTGGGGGCCGTACGAATAGGTTGAGCGCAATATTAATTTTATTTCTTTTTTTTTTTAATTTGAATCACCATTACTGTTATGACGTTCCAAACTGTAATCCAAGGCTATGTTTGTTTTTCAGCATGTGCTGCCATTTTGAGGAGCATCTCATGTAAGTTGCTTCCACATGCAAGTGCATGCAGACACACACACACACAAGTACTGTATGTCCATGAATTGCGAAATAGGTCTGTTTCAAAATAAAAGCATGCATGATGTCGACTTTTTTCCAATTAACAAAGAAATGGCCAAGAACACAGGCTAACTACTGGCCAATCTGGCTTATTAAAACTTAAAATCTACAAATCTGGGTCAAAGTGCTGAGTGAAGATTTGAGGTAAGTTAACTACACATTACAATGCAAAGCATGGCTGCACTCTTTACATATACAGTAACTCTCCTCTGTCTCCGATGTCCTTTCACTGAGTGTAAATATGGCACTTGTGGCATTTTGTTTGGTCATTTCATTATGAATTATCGTCCACATTAGCTATTTTACTCAGTGGCGAAAGTGTCTGTACCTGCCACCCAGCATTGTGCTAAGACAAAAAAGTCAGCGGTGTGTATGCAAATATGACATTCAGCCATGTAGACTTTTCGCTGCTAATCTGATGAATCAGCCTTGCTATCAAGTTCCTCCAGGGGGGGGCTTGAAAACAAAATAAATGCTTGTGCACTGGAGGCTGTTAGAGTCAAAACTCATCATGGCTGTCTCCAGGTACTGGCAAAGAATAAATCTTTCAGGAAAGACATTTGTGCACCAGAGCACAATGTGTAAGCCGCGAGAGTAGATCCACTTAAAAAAACAAAAAACAAAAAAACAAAAAAAAAACAAATAGGCCACACAGACCTTGAGCCGAACCAGCTGACTGTGTGATAGCATGCTTAGTTAGCTGGAGAGAACAGCACACATATGGCTCACTGATTACTGAAAGGTGTCCAGTGAGCAAAGCACGGCTCGGCCAGTGACATTTATTATAGAGGAGAGAGAGTGAGAGAGAGAGAGAGGTCACAACAAACAACACATTTATTGTTACTAAGCAAAATTATAATGCAATGCAATCAATCCTATCCAGCAGTTAGTTGCCGCAGTAGTTGACTACAGTAAATTTACTGCACTCAATCATCAAAGGTCCAGTGTGTCACATATTAGCAGGGTTTACTGGCACAAACTGAATAAGTATGTTAATGGGGAATATACTAGCTTTACAATAAAATGTATTCAATTTTCATAACCTTAGAATAATCCTTTGCTTCATATTGTATTGTATTGCTTTACAGAGGCCGCCATCTTGCTGTGTTTGTATGGCAGCCTGAAGCAGCAATACTCAGCCTTATTTTTGCTGTGCTGTGTCGGCTGCAGAAGTGTGCCCTCTCCCCGGTATACTCCGGTCACCATTCATTCAACTTGTGACGTGAGTTAGTGCAGGCTCTGATTCTCATATGCTCTGTTCATATGTGAACTTTACAAAGAACGCCGTGAGACCTGGCTTTATATGGCCAACCTTATATCCTGTTGAATAAAACAACAGGGTGGAAATCCCTCCACGTCGTCGCCTGTCGCCTGTCTGTGCTATCCCTGTGCTAAAGGCTACTACGGCGAGGTTTGACCACCTGCATCAACAACAATGTTACAATGGGCAAACCAGTGAGGGCTCATGCTTTAGCATTTTGAAGCAAAAGCTTACTCTTACCCCTGAAGATTAAACATATTCTGGGGTCCCCCCTTATGCATTTTCCTTGGAATAGTTTGACTATAAATTGTTTGATTATGAAGTATTCTCTGAACTATTTCAGTTTATAAAATGAAAATGAAGGTTTATTGTACTATGCAGTCCAACAGTTTAACAGATGTCTCTGGAAACCTTTGACCCCTGGCAGTGAGCTATGGACCCCATGTCTTTGAGGATTTATCTATTAATCCTTCCTTACATAGTAATGTATTTATAATTAGAATTTTCACCCTGTTTTATTGTTACTTTTTATGCCACACTATGACACAAACATTCATGTTTTCTGTCTGGTTAAAATGCAACAGATTAATTTCCTAGGCCATTTCAGTGCATAGGATTGGCGAAGATGGAAACAACTGATTAATCTGGAATAAGCCAGCTCTCCAAACAACTGATCGAAGGCTTCTGCTGAACTATTTGAGGCCATTAAAAGTGTAAATATCACCCAGATGTCAGAGCTGTGGAGAGCAAAAGTAAAGATTTTACAAAGTACCTGTGCTGAAGGTACAGTCATTACCTTAAGAAGAGTTCAAGCTGAGAGTATAAGAAGCGTAGCAGGGCTCTGCGGGCCGTGACTTCAGCGTGACAGTCGTTGACCACCTGCCCCTGGTCACTCAGATACTCCCCGTTGATACACTTGGTTCCCGTGGATAAGGCCACCACCTGTGCATGCCTCAAGTCCAGCCCTGTTGAAAAAAAATACACACAGGCTAAGGCTAGGTGCATAATACATTGACTGTTTGACAAAAAAAAAAAAAAAACAAGAAGTCTACGAGTTGCAAAACAAACCCACAGTGAAGTCTTGAGATTAAAAATTTGACCACTGCCAAGTCAGTTTTTGAAAGCGGAAATTTAATGCTGCATTCCATTTACATCCGAAAGATTACCACATTCCACTTGATTGGTGGGAAATGAAAACATACCTTGGAAAACTTGATAATAAGACTCTACATGATATTTTGTGCACACAAACAGCATGCCAACATGTCTATGGTTAAAAAATAAAAAGTAATATGTGTACAACTGATTTACTGTGAAACAAATATGTCAGAAGTGCTATTAACGTTACAAGTAGCAGTGTCTGGCAGGCATCTTGGATTGCTCCAAGTTTCCGAGTGGGAAATGCCTCATTACCTCAGAAAATCTGAATTCCGATTACAAATGGAATGCGCCATTACAGATGTCACGTGCAACCAGGCTCCTGTTGGAAGATCCAGCTGTCAATCAGACTGGAGTCCACTTTTATGTGTCGTGCTTTATAATTCATTTTCCTCTAAATGGGAACATAATTTACAAAGAAGACATTTTGCTCTATTGAAGAAGACTTGAATGTAGGAATGGCTACCATTAACTGACATGTCTTGATAAGTGGGCTCATTTATGCCTAGACTTCCATTCAAATGTAGTTCTTCTTGCAACCAGCAGAGTTGCCCCAGGTGAATCTACTGTACAATGCCCTTTCATTTAGAATGCTCTGCACCTCACACTGGAGTCTAAAACCAAAGGAAAGAGACTTGTTTTGCTTATTTACTCTAAAACACAATCTAAGTGCATCTATATTTTATATCTTCTACCACATACCCTCCATACCTATTCACACACTGCTAACAGTGTGTGAAGGAGCAATGTGGGGTTAAGTGTCGTGCCCAAGGACACATTGGCATGTAGATTAGCGGAGCCGAGAATCAAACCCAAAAGCTTCCAGTTGAAAGATGTCTTGCTCTACCTCTGAACTATTGGTGTGTAGGCTGGATGGTGATAGCTGTATCAGCTACCGTATGTACTATATTACAAAGGGGCTGTGGCAAGTGGAAAGGAACTGGGCTTGTAACCGGAGGGTCGCCAGTCTAAATCCAGGGACAGGTCAAGGGCTGGGGTGCCCCTGAGCAAGGTACCAAATCCCCACTGCTCCACAGGGCAGATATGCGCTGCCCGCTGCTGTGTGTTCAAAAATAACTAATTCTAATTCTAAACAGGGCAACATGTCACAGCCCATCAATAAAAAAGAAGATGGCACAGGACATGCAGCCTTTTGAGTTCTTTCTTTTGACATGTGGCTGTTTGTCCTCTCTCTCTGGCACATTTTTGTGGTTTTCCTAGTCCTTTCCCATTTTCAACCAAAAGAGACTCTCTCTGGAACTATGAATTCCCCCCAGCTCCACCTGTAAGGTTTCAGACCACTGTGCTATAGTTACCTAGCCAGAAGTGTACCATGAACTGTACCAGCTGTTGGAAACAGGGCTCAATAGTACAGTTACAGATAGTTACAATAAAACTGTATGGTCACATGGTTCCCGACCCTGAGGTCAAACACCTTCAAGGTGAAAAATAACTGAAAGATCATGGGGGAAGAAAAATACAGTCCGATGCAAAAAATAAATAAAAAAAATAAAATAAAAAAAGAATATATATTTTTTTAGGTTTATTTGAGCATTTAGCAGAGTTATGAAACTAAAACCTTATGTGACACATGTACAACAAGGAGCCCCAACAAGATTCTGCATTATATCATAAGTTACTGTACACTTAACAATTGCTTTTTGTTTCTAAAGCTGATGGATTAATGTAGTAGTAGAAAGTGCAACACAGTGCGTTGGAGCTGCTGTGTGTCAGGTGGTGTTGTTGAAGTCATGTTATTTAAGTAGTGGAGCGTTTCCCCCCCCAGCTTCTAGTTGTGGCTAACAAACGTTACCAAAGCGTATACTTAAGGACAGTTGCAAAAGACAGTACTGTTTTCCAACCTGTCAAAACTGCAGTGTTAAGCAGACATACAGTATGTTGCTTTGTAGTCAGCTCTCTCCAGAGTTCCAGGTAACTGACTATTTGTATGGTAGGGCGCTTCCACACTGTGCGTAATGAAATAAGCAGAGAGGTCGCAGCTCACAAGCCTCTGCACCTCGCTGACAGACAGATAGACAGACAGACAGACAGACAGACAATGGTTTGAGGATGTCTAGGATCAGCACGTTAACGTCATGCCATTCCTATGCTGCCACAAATCTCTCCCATCCATCGCCTCTGAAAGTCAGGCTTCACTGGCTGCTGGCAGACCTGCAGGCGCCGCCGGCCCGACACATGAGCTTTTATCTGCCTCAGCCCAGATGGCACTGTGGTGGTAAAGTCCTGACAAGGGAAGGAGGGCAGGGGGAGGAAAAAAAATCTGTGGGAGTGTGTGGAGTGTATGTGTGTGTGGGGGGGAGGAAGTATAAGAAAGGAAAGTCTAAAGTAGGGTGAAAGAAATATTGTGGTCTTAAAACTGAAATGAGAAAAATATTTTGTGCTGTTTGTTGTTTTAACAGCATCACACAGATTTCATTATTCACACACTATATGGACACAGTCTGGTTCTGTCTGGTTCATCATTCAAACACTATATGGACACAGTCTGGTTCTGTCTGGTTCATCATTCAAACACTATATGGACAGAGTCTGGTTCTGTCTGGTTCATCACTAACTATAAAGCGCTGACTCGTCACTGATGCTTGTTGCATGTTAGTGCTGGATGATGAGACTTGTCCACCCACAGATCCAAACACTGGCATATTTCAATTGCCACTCACTGGATCTGCTTCCATCATATCTCCAGGTCTACATTCCAGGACTTTGACTTATTGCCAGCTCCAAGAGTTCAAACTGAATTAGGAAAAAAAATGTCTATACTCGCTGGACACTTTTAAAGATGATGTTTTGCCTGAATGTAATTGGTTTTATTGAAAAAGACCTGATTATACTGCACTTTGTATACTTTAAGTTGATTTTAATGTGTATTTTATTAGTTTTACATCGTACTGAGTACCCTGTATGATTGAATATGGTTGTATCGGTGCTCTAATCATCTTGGCCAGTACACTGTTGCACAAGAACTGGTTAAATAAAGGTTCACTAAAAAGTAAATGTGGAAAGGCATTTTGATTCCAAAAGCTGAGGATAGCGAGTGAACACGATCATGTAGTGTACAAACAGCTGTGTGGTGGCTGATTCACAGTTAAATCGTTAAATATTAGTCCTACAAATACTTACTATATATAAGCTTTAATCAACCTTTAGAAGCATATTTCTTACTATCTATTGAAATTCTCATGGAGGATGTTTTCTGTACAACTGCACAGAGAACATTCAATATGTATGAGTGTATAGTGCCACGATAATCTCATTCAACAATTGGCATTCCCTGTCAGCACTACACCCCAATCCCCCCTCCATGATAACACAAGTTCAAAAAGGTAACAGACTCTCCCAATTTCATTCTCCCGCTTTTCCGTGCCGTTCCACTTTGCGATTGTTTAGATCAATTTTGCAGTGGATAATTTCTGCCGCGCTGCTCGCTACCCTGCCATGAAATTGGCACCAGGGTTGCCTTCAGTTTGTAGGAGAGAGGAGGATGGGAGATGAATGAAAGAGAGGGAGTGAGACCCAGAGGCACTGCACAGTTTTGGTTTTTTTTTTTGTTTTTTGTTTGTTTTTTTTTATAGCCAGGAATAATCAGCTGTGTCATAGAAACACAAAAACGAAAGGTCAAAGGGAACAAGGTGGAGTTGATTAACAGGCCTAAAACCCTCAAAAAGTCCTGACAGAACACCAGAACGTGAGGAATTTTTGGTTGATTTTTTATATTTAAAATTCCCCCCCCCCACATTTTTTTCCATCCCCAAATTTAAATGTCTTTAAATACACATTATCGTGAAGCCATATTGTAGCTAATTTACAATAAAAACATGAATTTGTCAATTATTTTAATAGGTCAATAATGTATGCAATATAACAGGTATGTTCATCCATATCATATCAGTGACAATAATAGGCCATAGGTCCTTTTCTACTGCAGGGACTTTTCTAATTTAACTAGGCTTTTAAAAAACCTTTGCATGTTTCCATTGAAATCACCCGTGGAAAAGCTTTACCCGGGTGAAAGAAGTACCTACTCCCCACAAAGGACTTTAAAATTATCATTCTAAAGGTCTTTATACACTAGACAGGACAAATGTGCAAAAGATTTAATGCGAATTATGACCCAGCTTCCCATGCACATCAAGCATGTACGATGTGTACAAATTAATAAATTATGAGGACAAGGGGAAAAAAATCACATCACTGTCATTATTTGATGGGTATTATTTGTCATATCAGAATATGTTACCGCTGAAATCCTGATTATAGATGCGTGAATAGACCATCACCAACTACACCACGAAGCAGAAATGTATGGACGTGGAAATGAGAGACAGAACTGTGGTTCTGCACATATACAGATACAGAACTGCAAAGTAGCACAATTTAATAGGTAGCATGGCTCAATAGAACACCGCGTTAAATGTTTTGACTGTACTTCATCAACAACACTCAAGAACTTTGAGGCGCGGTGGAAACGCAAATCACACACATTACCAGGAATTCTTTTATTTCTACATGATTAAAATAAAAACATGAATATATGAACCTGTGTATTACTGGATAGCTTAGCAATGAATGCACAATAATAAGGTACATTTATGCATGGCACTAGGCCTAGTTTAATATAAAAACAATTTTATACAATAAATATAGTAGGGGGCCCCTGCTCCATCTCTCCATCTGTTTGGCCTGAAAAATGCTCTATGGGTTACAGGTTTTTTGGTCCTCACAAAGATATTAATACAAGAACACACACACACATAATCACTGGTTTCCATGACTTCAGAGGACATTGCATTGACTTCCATTCATTTCCTAGAGACTTACTCTAACCATAATTACTAGAGCCCTAACGCTGACCCTAACCTTAACCTAACTTTACATGTCTTCACCTTAAAATGGGACTTGATTGATAAGAAGGACAAGTCCGCATAATGTGACTGTAAACGGATTTGGGTCCCCTCAACATACAGAATACCAGGTACACACAGACACACACCTGTTGATGATGTAAATGAAGCACATGTATATATATTCACTTTTGTTCTGTGTTGTTTATATCTGGTGTCCTCTGTGGTGCTGTTTGCTGTGTTCTGTTCTGAGGCTGTTGTAGCCGAAGAAAAATTTCCCTGTGGGGGAAAATAAAGTACATTTGATACACCTGCTCACTCTGGCAACTGCACTACGCTGCTCAATGCACAATGCTGTCAGTGGTCTTTAACTGGAAGACAAAGCACACACCATCTCCCTGTGGGCCAGCTGTGGCTAAGGAGTTCAGAACGTCAGGGGGTTCGATTCCTGGCTCCTCTAGTCTGCATGTGAGAGTTTCCTTAGACAAGACACTGAATCCCTGATGGCTGTGTTGTCAATGTTTGAATTAGAGCTGTTCAGATTCGAGTGTATTTGGAATTGATGCACTGATCCATCTTTAAACTCACCAGATAATGGTAGTTTCTTCTGTGATGTTAAAGGAGAATGCACGCTAAAATAAAATATGCACTGTTTATGATCTGTTTCACATGATCTTAAGTTACAGTCATTAATGCTCATTTTATATAATACCTGACTTATTTCTTTAGCTCTTCAATAAGGGATTTTTACATACTCTACATGTTGGAAACAAATAAATTAAGATTTGGTTAGTGCTGACCGGCCACCTGCTGCGAACTACTCCAGAAACAGTTGGAGAAGTGATGCAAATATACACAAGCAATTTTAATTGAAATCGTGAGTGACTAAAAAAAGAAAAAAAGGCATATGAATGACATGACCAAGAAGTTTAACCCGATCCATTATCACACAAGGCAACAGCAATGAGAAGACGCGAGTGAGCTATTATCTGAATCCTTTTATTCTCACTGGTTATACAACAGGAGAAAATGTGTCCTAATAAGCTGTCCATTATCTCTGAGTACCATAGAGCAGGCATTAAAACATTTTCTTCTGCGGGGTGATGTGCTCTGAAGGTCAACTCCCAGTAAACTCGTGTATATGCCGATTAGCTTCAGCTCCATAAATCCTCTCTTTCATGTGGTTTTTTTCATCACAGGATGTTAGATGGTTCCACAGAATGTCACCCTACGTGTGTTGTTTGAATTTGAGAAACTCTCTGAAAATGCCCTGCACTTACAGAGAGTGACAGGGTAAAAAAAAAAAAAAAAAAACTATCTTGGCCAGAGAAGAGAATGCACCCTGTTGAATCTTTATTAGCTTTAACAGGAAACCGCTTTGAACATATAAGGCTTTCTTTGTGAAATGCCACTGAAGCGCTCAAATCTCTCTCTGTGCTGCTGCTGCTGCTGCTGCTGCAACACACTCTGGGCACAGCTCTACTTTTTTTTAATTTCTTTTAACTCTTTTAAGCAAGCTGTTTTTGTTGTCGGATGTGATTATTGAACATCAAAATTTGGAGCATCCGGGAGAAAAGATAAAAATGGATATGCAGAACCATTGCTCAACCAGCATTTATTATCATCTTGCTTGAAATCCTCTCGTCACTTTCTTTCAGTCCCAGTAATAATTCTTTACTCCCGTCCGTAAGCTGTACTGACATAGTCTTCCAGCAGCAAAACTAACTCTATAATGTGAATTATTTAAAACAGACGCTACTTGCACATCTTAGTACTTACACTACTGCGTACGTACACCAGTTACATACTGACAACATATACCTGCACGTCACAACAATGCACCATGTCACACGCCTGCTCAAAACAATTTGTTTAATTGAGATTTATTTCTTGTACTCATTTTATCTCACTGCATTACTAAAAATATCTATTACACTATACATGAACAACAAATGCTTTCACTGGATATATTTTTGGGCTACTGTAGTTGTGTATTAAAGCCACAGCCCCACACTCTGCCTATGACTGGCTGTCAGTCACACTGGCATCCACCCGTACTGTACGTGCTGTGCTTTGTCATTTATTTACCTCTAAATGAGAACAAAACGTACAAAAAAGAGCTGAAACTGCAGTGAAAAATGTTTACTGAGGTTATAAATAAAGTGAGCGATACTCATTTTCCCATAGACTCCCACTCCACACTTTCTAAGTTTCGCTTTTCAAATCTGAAGCCTTGGTGCATTTTATATGTGTGTGTGTTTTTTTTTTTAATAAATAGTTCCATCCAACAGTTGAGTTGAAAAATGGAGGAAAGAGAGTGTGCGTGTCCCTGAGCACATCGCAAAACACTCCTACATCGATTCAAATGACATCTGCCACAATATTTTGACGACATGTGTTGGCAGTTTCACTCTGTCAGACTGGTGGAGAAGCTAATCTCACTTAAGTTTTGCGGGGGCGGTGATCAGCTGTTTCTGTAGGGAAACGGCAAGGCTGTAGGGGACGAGGAGGTAGTGGGGGGTTCACTGTCGGTCTATGGTTCACAGGCGGACCCTGATTAATATTCTTGAGGTGAGAGCGGAGCCAGGAGACACACAGAAAGAAAGAAAGAAAGAAAGAAAGAAAGAAAAAGAAAGAAAGAAAGAAAGAAAGAAAGAAAGAAAGAAAGAAAGAAAGAAAGACTAGTGGGTAGGGGGAGGATAGGACTCCCCAGTGTTCCTGTCAAGTTTGGTGTCTGACCACAACACCCCTGCTACTGCAGCTGCCACCGCCACCACCACGGCCTCGCTGCGAACACTTGGCAGCCTCGTGCCTGGATCTTTGAAGATAACGTGTGCTATTAATAAACAAACAGAAGCAATTACTGGGAGGCAGGGGAGAGGAGAGGGATTGGATTAGGTCAGGATGAGTCTCACTGAAGTCTAAGCAGATGAGCTGCAGCACTCCAAAGAAAGCAGCGATACCAGTCCCTCGTCACTGACCCTTCAGCCCCACAGCCTCCAGTCACACAGGGAGATAACACTCCTGTGGGTGTGTGTGCGTGTGGGTGTGTGTTCTAGGTCTTACTCATGTTGTGGGGACCTAAATCTGTTTATACAGTCACATTATGGGGACTTGACTTCCTTATGGGGACGAAAAAGCAAGTAATGTGAATTATTACAATATAAGGTGAAGGAATGCTAAAAAGTTCAACTGAGGTCAAGGTTAGGTTAAGGTTAAGGTTAAGGTTAAGGTTAAGGTTAAGGTTAAGGTTAAGGTTAAGGTTAAGGTTAGGCCACTTATGATTGAGGTTAGAGTAAGTGTCCAGGAAGTGAATGCAAGTCAATATAAGGTTCTCTGAAGTCATGGTAACCAGATGGACGGTCATATCTGTGATGTATCCATGCCATAAAACCAAAGATATTATCAATAAATACAAGAAGCATCCGTCTGATTGTTAATTATAAAACTATACAATGGGTTGCTTGACATAAGACTTACTAAGGGTACCAGTGTGTGCAGTGCTGAGTAGATACTGTTGCTTTGGAAGCTGTTTAACACAGTTATGGTCTGTTGCACTTCTTTGCCATACATTTGAATTCAAACAGACATTCAAATTTTCAAATTTTGTAGTCATAGATAGATAGATAGATAGATAGATAGATAGATAGATAGATAGATAGATAGATAGATAGATAGATAGATAGATAGATAGATAGATAGATAGATAGATAGATAGATAGATAGATAGATAGATAGATAGATAGATAGATAGATAGATAGATAGATAGATAGATAGATTCCAGCAGCAGCTCAAGACACAACATACATCAACATTAGACATGTAGGTAGCAAAACACTGTACTTAAAAACAATGTAAATAAACACTATAAAAATTAATACAAATGAAAAAGTGTTGTGCAAAAGTTAGGCCACATACTAGGGTGTATTAAGATGTGAAATTTACACAGATTTGTTTGTGTAGAAAACAAACAAAAAGGATTTTAGTGAGATTATCCTGAAGTCTATGTGGGCATGTGTGACACAGTGTGTCACATTGTTTTCAGAGAGACGTGTGTGCGTGTGTGTGTGTGTCAGGTTTGTACATACTGTGTGTGCCTCCCTTGTGCACTCGTCCAAGAGTGGGAGGCCTGGTGTAATGTGCAACCAACACCACACATGAAAGATAAATAAAGCATGAAAAATAAATGCGTAGTAATAACTCATTGTTTCATGCTGCAGGAGGGCAGCCGTGAGAGGCTTCCTCCTCCTCCTCCTCCTCCTCACTGCTCCTCCTGTGTGTGCCACTCAGTCGGGTTTCAGATTAAGTTTTAAGCTGATCTAGTTAAGAATTCCTGTGTGGCATCTGGAACTCCTGTCAAAGCTGCCTGAGCACAGCGAGTCCAGCATGCAGTGGGGATGAGTGACACTCACTACCATGTATGATTCTCCTCAGAGGCTCTGAATAGTCAATAATTTATCAGGAAGATATAGTCTCATGTATGAGCCCTAGATACAGCATGGAGAGGAAACTCTTTCTCTCCTCAGAGCTGGTTTACACCTCTCTCTCAATCTGGAATTCCTCCCTATTTCTCATACTCCCACCTTCCCCCCTCACTCTCTTTATATTGCACCACCTCAATAATTCAAAGTGATATATAAAAGTCAATGATATTTGCCATACCTTGGGTCATTACGATGCCTGCCAGGGATTTGTGTCGAGTGTGTGCAGGACTGCAGCCGCCCACCAGTGACCGGTACTTCTCCCTCACCAAGTGGAATATTGAATCGGCAAAGTCCTGAAAAACACAATCATGCCCTTAATTTCTAACACACTCAGACCATGTAGGCTGACTTTACATGCCTTTTTAATTTTAATATAAAATATTCCTGTTTATCTAATCTGTTCAGGTAAGAGTGAGGTTTTAATTGAGGGGATGATTGGGGATGAAGGTCAAACTTACCTGTAAGTTTACCTAAGTACACACACAAATCATCCAAATGTTTCCTAATTAACATGTGACATGTAATTACACATGTAACTGCCACATGTGGCTCACCACTTAATATCATGTTATAATGAAAACATGGACTGCAACCTCTAAACATAGCATGTGTGGCTGAGGCACAGCTGCCAGCAAGGTAATAAAATATAGAGAGAATATAACATGTGTATTATTTAATACATTCCATTCAACATTAAATTATATATATGAGCTTGTTAAGTGTTTTAATTACAGTTGTCCAGATTATTATTTACTTTAAATTAAATTTATTTCTGTCTGTTTTGGACATTTTTTTGGCATCATAAATGTTTTTATTGTGAAATACATGACTCCATGTTAAAACACTTTTACTTTGAAAATTCCCTGACACATCATCTTGAATATCTAATGAAGGCATATTTCCTGTTGCCAGCAGGTGGCACAACGACTTGGGTCTTCAGTTTATCATCATGGACTGAATTGGTCCTAAAAAGGAAGGTGATGGTGAAGATGATGGTCTGCATGGGCATGGCTAGTGGGAACCCAAAATGTGAAAATGTGTATTTAACTCTAATTACCGAAAAATTCAACGGATTGCCATAAAACAGGGCCTGGTCACAATTTTCACAGGTCCATGTTTAGTGTGCACGTTTAAGGGCAAGGCTCTCCAAAGTGGGAAAGAAAGAATGATGACAAAAAAAGGATAATCAGAGCAGATATAATCGGGCCTTTGCACCAGTCGGTGCTCGAACCCCAATAAAATCTGATTTACTATCACTTTGCTGTACGCACAACACTGTCTCCCTTGGGATCCATAATAGATAAATACGAGAGGACACAAAACAATAACAATTTCCTAGCACACAACCATAATAATACGAGCACTCTATCACTGAGGGCTCTTTAAAGTGGCAGTTGCATTTCCAAATTGCCAAGTTCAAGTAAACACACTGTGTGTGTGAAATAAAAATAAAAATAAAAGTAGTCAAAGATTTAAAGCTAACAAAAGTAATTTTTGTGTATGCTTGTTGAGTATATAGACTTTAGCTTGACAGAGGTTTTAGTCATGATTTTATCAGAATGATTATCAGGCATGTATTATCATTAAATATCAGAGTGGACGGAAACGTGCAAAATGTTTGAAAATCCAGTTAAAATTTGCAAGTTATCATCCACATCACACTGTGCCTTGTTGTTGTCGATAAACTGATATGAATTTTATTAGCGGTTGCAGAGTTTAGAGCAGACTTAGCGTTAAAACAAACAACAAGCAAAAACGTATACTGAAAAATATCCACAGATACACGTTGAAAGTTTTAGAGAAAACCACTGGAGCCAACAATTGGACAGATCGATCCCTTTTACCAACCAAAAAACATTTATTTATTTTATTTCACTCCACCTTTCAAACTGTTGAGTGTATATAGATTAGTGTATAGATCAATATAGTACATCCCATAACACCATGCGTCCTTGGAGTGTTGAGTAATCAGAGGTGACAATACTCAGCTGTGAAACAGTATTACAGACAGTGCAGTGCTGCCTCTCAGCCAGGTGTTATGCTACTATTGTCATGACGGAGATGGACATACAGTAAAAAAGGGAAGAGTTCACTTCCTTAGCAGAGTATACAGAAAAAAAAAACACTAGGATTAGATTACCAAATGGAAAAAAAATAAATAAATAAAAAATCACATTTGACTATGAATTTATGGATGTAATTTATGGATTAATTATGATGATTGGTAAGTCACATCATGACAACAAAGTGACTTTCACACATCTTTTATATAAAGCAGATCTAAGTGAAGTATATACAGTATTGCATCCAAATTTGAAAATGTGAAGACACTGAAACACTTAATTCCAATTGAAATGCACACAGCTTGAATTCACAAATGGTGCTTGAAAAAAGTCCGAATTGTCAGGACTTCACCAACCTCAGCCGCGACCTCCAGCCCATCATGCACAACATTCTGGCACTTAGCAAATATTTATACAAGACAAAATAAACACTGTACAGTTATTGGATGTCAGAAAGCCAATATTTCACTGTCCTCACAAGGCTGTAAAATGTAAGAGGAGTGGCTTAACTTAATTTTCCCTGACTATTGGAGCATTTTAGTCTAAATTTAAATGCCTGCCTGGTTCATTTCAAAGCTGACTGATATTTACTGGTGAGTTTTACAAAGCTAAAGTAACAGTCAGAGTCAGAGAAGAGACTTAGAGGCGGAAACAAAACATGCTATTGCTGGAGCTCCGTTTTGGAGAAAAGATCCAAACTGTGGGTTTTATTATAGATACTCTGCCCTTAAAATATTTTTTATTGTAGCTATATAAGTATTTTTACACAAGACAGCACCTCAGTGTCTCTTACAGTTTGCTTTTTTTCATTACTACATCAGATTTCTTTTCATTATAATCACTATTCGCCATTTTGATTGAACAGAGTCAAATACAGAGCGGTAAGGACTTGATGATCTGAATATAGGAGCATCACTGTGCACGTCCTCTACTACTTCAACATTTGTCAACAGATGCAGATGGATCACATCCACAGAACCCTGAACTTTTAAAGAGGACATTCAGTGGAAAATCAAATTTCTGATGTTTTTTGGTGTGTCGCCGTGTCCTTCCCGTACCCAAACATCACTAAAGTGTCACAATAAACACTTTTGCCACTTCTAAGAAAGCTTGTACTGAAAAATCGAGTTTAGTTACGTAAGTAGCACATTTGCCGTGCAACGAACCCTCCCCCAACAGCTACTCCCGGTTATGGGTGTGAACATTCAACCTGAAGAAGAAGAAGAAGAAGCACCATGGAGCAGTCAGTCAGCTGGTAGCTGGCCAATCACAAGCGAGTGGGAATGCACTTGGTAGCTGGCCAATCACAAGAGACTCAGTGTTCTGGGAGGTGGGCATTAGCTCAGAAACAGAGTGCCTGTTCAGAGGCTGGCAGAGAGCAGCAATGAACTGGCTTAATCTGAAGAGACTATGAGGTTTTTGACCATAAATATGATTTAATGTATCTAAGTAGACATCAGTAATCTGGATTTTTGGTTCAAAAAGACCATTCTATGTGATCTTTAATGCTCTTTACTCTAGTAATTAAGGACTTAGTCTCAGAGCTGCATTCACACCAATCATAGAGCAAGAGTGGTTCACCGCGAGGTGGCACCAGCGTGGCAGCATGGTGGACTTCCTGGACAGATTGAGCCCCCAATAGCTAAAAAGGACAACAACAGATGCTACAGTGGCAGACGCATAGAGTGACTGAAATGAATGAGACAGACGAAGGGTGAAAAAAAGACACGGGGAGGGAGAAAGCCTCTGAATTACTGAGCATATTGCACATTAAGGTCCTCGTCAGTCTGCTGAACGCTCTCGCAGTCGGGGCAGGCGTTGGAGGTGCTCACAGCTTGTGTGATGGGTGCTGTGACTGTCCACGAGTGCATATGCCCATGCACACACACACACACACACACACACACACATTGTTCCTGTCAGCCGGAAGCTGTTTTATTTTTGGGACACAGCAGAGGGCAGAGACAGAAGTGGTGAGATGTGAAAAAAATACAAGTTTGAGCAGCGCTTCCATTATCGAGCGTCAGAGAAGGGACATATTGAGTCACCTAGAGCGACTGGCAAAATGGGACCAGAGGACCAGACAAGCTTGTCTCTGAACGTTCAGATCATGTTGTTTATTTAATGCATGAATGAGCAACTACATCTATCAGCATGTTTGTTGAGTCCAACTTATGTTGCAGTGACAGGGACTAAGTGAATCTTGAAGAAAAAAATCAATATCTAAGTGAAAATGAATCATCTAATGGTAAAATTATACAGTACTGTGCAGAAGTCTTAGGCCACCACCAGCTTTGTTGTTTTTATGTCAGTTTTGTGATCAATGGCATTTAGATTGAAAGGATGTGACTAAAAGTCAGTCTTCTACTATATGATCAACCTGTCAATGAGTTGAACTTGTGCAACATGTGTATGTAATGCTCCAACATGTCTTGAGTAAACCAGGTATAATAGACCTTTTTCACAGCAGCTATTTGTTGGCATGAAATAGTAGGAGAAACACAGGTTTGACCAATAACATTAGGGTTCCATTCCAGGTTTTAAAGAGCCATGGTTGTGTTATTGTTCAAGTGTAAATGTAGGTCACACTAAATATTTGATGTTATAGAAGCATTTTTGTTGTTTGTTTTTTTCTGAAAAAGATGTTATCTTCAAACTGCATATGTGTTTCTCCATATTTTCAGGATGTGTTCCAATAAAGTGATGGAGAAATAATTGTACAGGATGGTCATCATTGCTAAAACAACAAATCGAATGGTAGCCTAAGACTTATGCACAGTACTGTATGTATTTCCCCAAACTTTGTATGTGAGAATCCACTTTTTAAATATAGGAAACTATTGTGACCCATTTCACAAGATTAGTCATGAAGACAGCAAATTATTTTAAACAGAAAATATGGTTGGAAGCTTCTGTGCCTCTTTGCATACTACATACAGTATACTCTAATTTCTGTAAAATCTGACATACAGTATTTCATTTGGTTTTCTGTTTCCTTTAATTCATGTCTGCTGTGGATGAGCTGATATGTTACTTAGCCATGTCCTATAAAGAGAGACCTTCTTGCCGTGCAACAATCCCCATCACTGTCACAAGAACAGTTTAAATATAAAACTAAATCTATATCTGGGTACATATTTTTGATGATGCTGAATGTAAGAAGTAAGAAGTCTTTTCTGTCTCTAAGTATTTTTCTTTATTTTAATAATCCTAAACAGTGATCAGCAGATATAATACACCCTTAAGTGGGGTCTTTAGTGGCAGTTATATTTAATAGCAAATGTTTTGAGGAGAAGAAAAAAAACACCTTGTCGACACTAAACTTCAGCACAAGCAACAAAATATGTGAGAAAAAAGAAATGCTGCCTTGTTCCTTGTACCTAAAAGTGACATCCAATTAAATCTACCCGTACCATTCTGGGCTTGGCAGCGTCAGCTGGTGTCGGTCACAGTCTCAATCTGGAGTCAAGTCCTCCATCCTTCCTGAAAGCCCTTTTCATTGACGACATTACCGAGGTGAGAGGAGGTGGCAGCTCAGGAAGGCCTAGAGAGCAAAGGTGGAGTAGACCTTGGCAAACGCCACAGATTTTATTTGTCCCTGCCTCCTGCTCCTTCTTCCCATTCCTCCAATTGTGTTCCCTCTCCTCCTTCACCTCTCCATCAGCTCATGTTTCCTCCTTTTTTCTCTTATCATCTTTTTTAAGACTGACTCTCTAGACTCTCGGTGTCTTCCATTCTTTGTCTTTCTGTCCTCTCCCTGCCTCCTCAGCTTCCTCCTCCTCCTTCTCCTCTGTTGTCACGTTTCTCACCCATGCTGGTTTGTGTTAGAGGGCAATGTTGCCAACAGTGTGCCACAGCCTGTTATTTCCTCATCCTGTCACACAGAGTGAGGCAACAACCTAATCTTCATCACTAGACACAAAAGGAAAATAAGCTGCCATTTTGTATTAACAACTCTCACTGGCTTCCAGCTTATTTTTCTCAAGGAACACACAAACACACACACACACAGGCCATCTTTCCTCAGTGGGGAAGTTGAGTGCCACCTTCAATGTGGGCCTAATGTGGCAGAAAAATAGGGCCAAGGATCTTGCTCCACAGTCAGACAGAACATCAGTGCCGCACAGCCAGAGAGGGAGGTGCCGGCCTTAACGCTGGCTGGATTCCTCTTGGGTGAGCATCAAGGTTATCGCTACACCAGTGCAGCTACAGTTGGGATTTTGGTTCTATTTCAGCTAACTGATGTGCACTGCGTTTAGAATAAATCTCAGACAGGAAGTGCTGAGAATGAAAACTGCTGCAGTGGCTCTTGTGTTACTCGCCCCACCTGGCGTCATTCCTGCATTAGTTCTGACTAATTTACTAAGCAATTCCTGTGGGCCTCCTCAGGGTAAAGAAAGCAGCACTAGTTATTCTGTAAATGCTGTAGTTGCACTGGATGAGATTTATTGCAGCGGTTCCCCAATTAGCCCTGATGTAAAAGTGCTGAAGTGCAGAGCTGCATTTCAACTGATCCACTGACCTTTGACACCATTCACATTTAATGGCTATTAAGATAATAGGTTTATGTGCAATCACTGAGGCTTTGGGGAGCAAATGTTGAAAAGATGAGAATGCATTAGTCACACACTCAATACATTTGACATATATGTTTTAAAGAAAATATGAATTAGTGTTCAAATGTATGTCTCAAACACAGATAAAGCAACCTGGAGACAAAGGATATGGATTTTACACAGTTCCCACTCCTGGGCTGTGATGTGGAAGGAATTCTTTTTTTACACTATTAGACTGACAACAAGACCACATTTATGCTCTGTCAGCTCAAAGAATTTAATATTTTAAAGTTCCTGGATGGTAGTAAGACTCAGCTGAGTGTCGCTCAACATGCTAACAACTACCCACCAATCCTAATAAGCAGAAACAGGTACGTGGATAAAACTTTATGCAATAAATCGATTCTCCACCAGTGTTTGCATCCTGGGAAAAGGAGAACTATTATGCAGTATAGCTGAGCTTCAACTGTAGCTCAAATTAACTGCGTGTGGACACGCAATGACCGTCGTGACCTGGAAATGTTGTTGTGTGACAACAGCTGTACACCATCTCTAAAATTAGCTGCTGCCAAGAAAAAAAGATGCTCCAACGATTTAAAGACATTTGGTCACAGAAATGGCACCAGGAGTTGCTCCCTGATCAGTTGAATGAGCTTCATCTGTGAAGTTTGAAATCAGTGGTAAACCAGGAGTCACCTGACTGCTGTGAATGACCGCAAGGATCAGAATTATATGTGGAATCAGTGGTGAACCTTTATGAAACCCTGCCCATATTTACAAAAAAAAAAAGAAGAAAAAAAAAAAAAAAGATTTCTGATGATAACTTAAGCCTGAAGATATAGAAAATTGACATTAGAGGAGAAGAGGAAGGTAGGGAAGAAAAACAAAATAGGTTTTGTGTTTTAAATTGTTATGGCTTTGAAAATCTTATATTTTTACAGGTATGCTCAATGATTAAGGTGGTAAATAAATGTCATGATGCTCAAAATGCTCACATTAACTGGCAAAACCTAGGAAGAGTCAAGAAAAAAATTCTTTTCATACTCAAGTACAGTAGATATTAGATACTGTAAGACTTTTATTAATCTAGGACTCCTAGCAGAGGTCAACATTTTTTACATTTTTTTTCCCAATGGCCTTTAAAATATGCCGGTTTGCAGATTTCTTCCATTCTTTGAAATAAAAGTATATTAAGTATATTAATAATTGACATATAAATTAAAATAATGTAAAAACAACAACAAATAAATATTGAATAACACTTATGGTCTGTCTGTACAATTTGCATTTTGTATTTGCGCTGTAGTGAGTGCAGTTATATATATATATAAGTAAAAATAATGTGCAAACTAAATACTGAACACAACAACAACAACAACAACAAAAATTGTCAGATAAACCCTTGAATAAAAAAAGAAGTTGTATCAATTATCAAGTTTCCGAAAGTAAACATGTATAAAATTTCATGCATACGTAATAATGAGGTCATTAATTAAAAATAAGTGGCTGATGCCAATTATTAACAATGTCAAAATTGGCCATATTATACAGGTGACTTTAATTTAAGAGCTTTTGATGAACTTGAATATAGTGGTAATAAAAAAAATAGCAACCTAATAGATTTGAATAAATGTACCTATTGTTTTTTCATCTGCCCATCCAGCCATCCCCCTCCACCTCTTCACAACTGTTGGTGCACATACATATTTTTACGTATGTCTCCAAGGTAACATGGAAGGTCACTCACATTCCTACTGCCTTTCCCCTTTCATCAATATTGTGCCAGAAACACAAAATGTCATCAGGTAGATTTTCTCCGCTGCTGCCTGACCTAGAAGTCTGAGCACACTCACAGAGGTGATGGTATGAGTGGGTGTGTGTACAGAGAGAGAGGGGAAAGAAAAAAAAAAAAAAAAGCTCAATTTTATGATTTATTGTTTATCCCCAAGGCCCTTAAGGGTAACAATCACTCCAGATTCATCACTGGTTGTATTTAAAGGCCATTCTTTGTATGGTTCCATACCTCATTTTACCCGGTGTAACATGGAGACAAAAACTGAGACAGGTGTGTGTATTTGTTACCTTTTTCTGACCTTTTTTCTCACATAATCACTGACCTTGTCAGGACCGGTAGTCCTCATGGAGACCAAAATTAGAATTAAAAGTTATTATTTTGGCACACACCAATTAGTGATAGTAAATTTCACGTCTGCATTTCCATCCATTCTTTTTTTTTTTTTACACCAATAGTGAGCACACACAATCTGGATGCAAGAGCAGAGGGCAGCACTAATCTGTGCCCCAGGGAACAATGGGGGATTGGGTGCCTTGCTCAGGGGCGCCCCAGCTGTTGATTTGTCCAAGCAACCTTTTGGTTACAAGCCCAAATCCTTTCCCCTTGGCCATGGGCTTTAAGGGAACAATGTCGTTCTCATATCGGGAGTCGAACCTGGGCCGTTTGGATGAAAACCAGGAATCCTCACCATTTGACCATAAGGGAAACCTGGTCCTTATGAGGCAGAACCTCATTTCTGGGTTGGGCATTGACAGGTTATTGTCAAGCTCAGAGACAATGTCCAAATAAATGGAAGTCATTGAGAGTCCTCAAAAGGGTAGCAGTGCAAGCATACATCTGTGTGTGTGTGTCACCTGAAAGACATGGGCTTAGTTCTACCCCACCCTCAGGGAAACACACACACACACACACACACACACACACACACACACACACACACACACACACACACACACACACACACACACACACACACACACACACATATGCTTCGACCCACCACCTTATCACCCAACTGCAGAGTGGCCCACGCAGCATAAAAACGGGGCCATGTCTTATATTTCTTCATAGAGGTATTTAACAATTCATTCTCCTGAGTTTTAATAGTGTCTGCCCTCTGCCTAGATATCTTCCCCCACCACCACCAGCAGCACCACCATCGCTAGCCCACCCATCCTTCTCCCCATTCCCCAGCTTTTGAAAATGGATATCTGTTAGTGAAGGCAGCGTTGCCTTGGGGGCCTTTTAGATTCCCAAAAACCTTGACTCCTTGTGGTGAGACAGATTTCCCTCTTGTTTAAACTGCATGTTCTCTGAAATCTGGTCATCTGTATATATGCCACTGTATATACTAACAGTATACTAACAACATTTTCCATAATTATGTGAAAGAAAAGTGATAGGTACTGCAAAAGAAGGCCGAAATTGTTGACATAAATGAAGTGTTCCAGCAGCTGCAGATTCACAATAGCGTTTTGTTGATACTTAATTATTGTAGAAATATTTGCTCCTTGCACTTAAAGGAGAATTGTTATTTTCTCATCAGGCCACCCAGTCATAAGATTTCTATGTCTCCTCGTGTTCACTCAATCTGTATCCATTGCACTGATATGCCAACTTTTCCATCCCCAAATTTCCTGCGATATTTCAAGACATTTTTGAATTTCCATTCAGGCGTTTATATGTGAAAACTGAAAATGCACATCAAGACTTTTGTTACAGCAAAAATGACAGCTGTGTTATGAGACACAAACTTAGTGCCACCCAGGGAAGTTAAAGTGTGTACAAATTTGGAGAGTGCTGTGAAACACCCCAGCACCTTGCCTCAAACTACGTTCAACCCTTGCTTATGAGATGGCCAGATGGCCCTGCAGCCTGTGCAACAGATTCCTCTCAATGTGTGTGTGCGTTTAAGTGTGCATGTCTTTTTTTTTTTTTTTTTTTTTGCCTGAACAGCAGGGCTTTGCCAGTCAGATGAGGCTGCGCCGTATGGTCATTGCCATCATAAGAAGAGAGGTTCTTCCCTTTCAAACTACATGCTTGATGTTTGCGAGGGGGAACAAAGGCACACGAAGAAGCATCTGAAAGGGCATGAGTGGCAGACATTGTTGAATTGATCTGTCTTTGCCACAGCATGCACCACCTATTTCTTTACCCCAGTGCAAGAAAGAGAGAGAGAGGAAGGAGGTGGGACACTGCACCACAGGTTTCCAACAGCAAAGCAGAGCTCAAGCAGAGAGTCCTTGTTAGGCTTGAAAAGGTGGAAACAGAGATGATGAGCCCTGTGCACATGCTACGGATCAGAGTCAAGGATGAGATATCACAGGGGATCACAGTCTCATCCAAAAGCCAAGAACATCATTTCCTAGCAGCAATGCTATAAATAGAGGTGGATCATTATTTCTTTCTTTCTCCACTTGGAGCCACAGTCAATCACTGTGGCCATGTTCTTCTGTGAGGAACCATCCAATCTGTGCAGCAACACACACACACACACACACACACACACACACACACACACACACACACACACACAGGACAAAGGCCACAGACGCCTTTGGTTATTCAACATTGGGATTAATAGTCAGGCAACCTATAGACTGGTCCACATTTTAATCCAAACTGAAATATATCAACATATTGAAGAAACATTCATAGTTCCAACTGGACAAATGCTATACATTTGAGAGTGACTCGCCATCAAACATGAGATGGTATGGTCATTTAGTTTGCAAATTATTATTTTTCTGTAATACCTAACTACAATGCTACCCAACTTTTCCATAAGCCTTAACAAATACATTTTTAAGTGTCTGACCCTCTTCAGAATGCTCTCTTTCCTCCTCCATGATTCACAATCTCAGCACCCATATTTTTCGCTGGCGTTTCCAGTTACCGTTTCAACTACTGAGAACTCATTTGAGTTCACTCAAGTGAGGCAAATCCTGACTTTGGGTCCATGATGTGAACTTTTTAAGGCCCAGATCCATTTCTCATTTTGACCTCTACCCCCTTGGTCCTTCCCTCTTGGGAAGGGGTTACGGGGCAGTGGTTAAAGTGGTTAAAGCCTTTAAAATGGGGCACCCACTTACAAACATGATACATCTTCACAAAAGCTAATGCAACATTCTGTCTCACAAAAAGAGACTGCAAACAAAATCTTGCTGTGGTCCGTGTTGCTACACAGCATACTAACCAACGTTAGCTTTATGATGGCAGCATGTAAACAATGCAGTATGTATACAAGGCGTGTACATGGCACTGTAATGGTGCTACATGAAAAAAAACAAAGCATGCATGCTGTGTGCAGACTTCTTTTTTTTTTAAAATAAAGGTTTATTTGAACGTGTATACATAACAATGTATACTATCAAAGAAACAGAGACAGGATGAGCCAAGGCAGGGGAAAGGAGGCAAGTAAAGGAAAGAAAATAAAAGAGCTATTGTAAAACGAACAGACCAACAATCTCCAAACACAAGAGGACGATGATGAAATTAACGCACAAAGACATTGACAGTGAATGCCAGAGCAAAAGACAGAGGTGGGGCTAGGACATCATCGTTTTCCCAAAGTAAGCACATTGGTAGTCTACATGAAAATGCAAGGGTGGCATTTTGAGATTTTCACATGTTGGTACTCATTCCAAAAAAGAAAATTTCAGGCTCTCAAAACGTTTCTGTGTGAATGAAATGCCAATACGATTAAAGAAACTTTGGTGAATTCACCCAGATTCATTTTCATGTGGACAGCCCCTTACTTTCATTGGAGTCAGTTCTTCTGTGAAACATTTCATAGCCACACTTTGCAGTGTGATGCTAAAGAATCTTGTTTGAAGGACTAGTTCACCCTTACACTCCACCGTGGTCCTCTACTTTAACAAAAGCAGGACACGGTAGAGGACCACAGTGGAGTGTAAGGGTGAACTAGTCCTTCAAACAAGTTTTTTTTAGTATCAATGCACAAAATGGTGGGTTAGGGCTTAAATGGCTGAGGGTGAGGGGTAAAATGAAACCAGTATGATTGTAGGCCTTTGTCATTGACAGAGAAAAGAGTGAAGAACAGATGTGTAATCTGTTCAGAGCACATATGTTTCAGCAAACACTCAGTAATTCATGGATAAAATAAAACTCGAATAAATCTGCAACACCCAAACTTTGGTCACAGCTAACTTCATATGCCCCCTGATTGGTTGCATCTGCTCAGAGCCACTAATGCTCTTAAGCCTAAAACCAAACATTAATTTGGGAAATTAAACTCCAACATTCAAGCCAAAATGAGCTAAAGCCACTGAATCATAACCACCAACCACAGATGTCAAGCGCGACTGACTCTAAAACTCATTATCAGGCTAAATTCTCCTCATCTGATCAAACAAGCTAAACCAGTTATGCCAATATAGAAGCTATCATGGCCAGGTCCATCTGTGGCACCATGTTTGGTGTGGCTATAGCCTTGAAACCATGCCTGCCAGATCCCCAAATACTCCAACCTCTCCCCAGTGAAATGATTTTCTCTGCCTCATGAGGACGACAGCGTCTTCACAGTGAGCTGACTGATTGTGCTGCGGGTTTTCAAAGCAGACATAAGCCACAGTGGCAAACTGACATGTGCCACATGAGACACATTTACATGTGAGATGAAGGATGAGTCTTCTAATTTATGTGTAGAAAAAAACACCCTTGTGTTACGGTGTTAATATGCACATTGGTCCAACTGTCTACATTCCTGTGGCAGGGAATAAAATAACATTTAAGCCCATGGTTTGTTATCAACTGCAGACGTACAATGTACTGCTCGTCCTTTTGCTAGTTTTAAGAAATTGTGTCTGCCATTAGAACACTGGACCAAAAAAAGCTGCATACATTCAGTATGATAAAACATAAATACAGTCTGGGAAATTATAGGTAGGCATGTAGGAGGTAGGTAGGTAGATAGGTAGGATGTACAGTACTGTAGGTACGTAGGTAGGTAGTTGTGTAGTTGTAGGAGTAGGAGTGGGAATCGCCAGAGACACCACAATACAATATTGTCACAATATTTAAATTATGACACAATATTATCATGATATTGCAAACTCCTGTAGTCCCTGTGCAGATACAGGTACTTACTGCTAGTATGTAAGTAAGCATGAGTTTGAGCTAATATGTGCCACATCTGCACATGAAAAACAGCTGAAAAATCATGTAATTCACACGCTTCACAAAGGCAATATCCTGTGTCAAAATTTGCATTTTTCTCCTGGAGAATTGCCACCATACTGTAATCAATTTGAATGACGATTCTTTGCATCTCTTACATTTGGTAAGTCCTGTCATTTAAGAGATTAGATAAGTGTTTACTCGATTGACTAGACCAATGTCCTCTCTTTCAGTCAGTCTTTAATATATGCACAGACAGATGGAAGGATAACAGAGGGTAAAAGGAAGGGAGCAAAAAAAATACAGGTTCCAGGTAACAAAGGCTTGACTATGTTTAAATTGCTTTGGTAAAAATCCCTTTTGTTTAACCTCCATGGTGGAGATAAAAGAAGCGATATGCCTGAAATGACTTAATAATGTCAGGCATAGTGTAAAACACACACCAGCGGCTTCATACATTATGCACCAAAGGCCAGCAGAGGGATTCCTGCGAAAAGATAATATGAACTACCTCCAAGAGAGAGGAGAAGAGAGAGAGGAGGGGTGGTGGACGGACAGACACTCAAAGGGTCAGCAATGATGATTTAACAAGAGTTGATCATCTACAGTGTGCAGCTGACTGACAAAAATAGAGGAGGAGGAGGAGGAGGAGGAGTCTGCTTCAAGGGCCCCCAAAAAGCTCTTCACAAAACTCATTAATCTGTACATCAGTTAGGAGACAGACCAATGGTGAGATCTGAGCCATTCAAGAGAAATGTTTATATACGCACTGTGATGAAGAATCACATAAAGACAGTAACAATAATGGATGCTGGAGAATTTCCTGCTAAGTGAGTAGACTGACCACTGACAAGATTTAGCACCGTCTCCTTGAAACCAGCTGTCAACACATAACATTTTTTGTAGTAGCTCTTAGGATGTCTTGCCAAAATGCTGCTCCAGTTTCCTAAGAAAATGCCTGAAGAAGCCTGTGTGTGTGTGTGTGTGTGTGTCTGAAAGATGCCATCTCCAGACCTCATCCTCATCTTCACCTTGTTCTTGCAGTATATTCCGGCACCGTATATTCACAGCCAGAATCCTCCAGACAGGTTAAGGTTAAAATTATTTTGTCTCACACCAGATCTCACTCACTACAGCCGACACTCAATGACCACTTTATTAGGAACAGTAGACACCTAATAAAGTAGACAGAGTGGAGTTCTGCTACTTGCAGCTCATCTGCTTCAAGGTTTACTGTATTGTGAGTTTAGAGATGGTCGTGTTCAAATTCACTAAAATCACCTTTCATTGCCATTCTGATTCCTGGTTTGAAATTCAGAAGGTCATATTGAACATGTGTAAATGCATGGAGCTTCTGCCATGTTTAATGCACCAGTTGCACAGGTGTGTGGTTATAAGTGTATGGGTATATAAGCTATGTACAGGTATAAAGTGTATATGGTGATGGGGGCACACTGTACACACCTGTCCTGTATTGTGACTTAGGTAAGTACTTTGGTTGACTAAATTCCTTATGGCGTTGGACAGATTTGCTCTGCACAGGAGAACACTAACATACTTCTTCTGTTATTAAATCTTTATTTTTATGTGTGTATAAGGGGTTTCACTGGATGTTGTGAGGTGGGGGGTTGTGTTAACATCAGGTCAAATCCCAGCTTAAGGCCTGTTGGGAAATGAAGGTCAAGCCCAAAGTGCACCACTGCCCCACAGAGCAGGAAAAACATGAAGCCACACATCCCAGACGTAGCAACAGGCCCTTCCCACAGGAAATCAGGCAGGGGGCCATGAGGCACATACATCCCCTTCCCAGGGCTTTCCCTCAGAAGATGAGAGATGATAGTCCTGTGGACAAAAGTCCTGTGTCCCAAAGGTCCAAGATCCACCCAGCACCAAGACCCCCTCAGACCAGCCCCAAAAGAGGCAGGCCAAGGCCAGCACAACTTCCCCGGTCACATGCCATGGGAACTACCCCCCCCCAAACAGGATATATAAATGATATATATAAATATTTATATATAAATATATAAATGTTTATTATTTAAATCTTGACAGCATTCATGTGGAGGAGTAATTAACATTCAGTGCTTTTTCCGTACAATAATCAATAAAAACCGTTTAAACACACCATAGATTCATGGTTTATGTTTTCAGTGTTTATTGCACTAATTCCGTACTCAACGTGATATTACTTAAAAGCAAGTTCTGCTCCATTTGAAACTGAAAATAATAAAAATTTAAATAATCTGAATCATTAATCATCTGTCATTCTGAGGGTAAAATCAAACTTAATTTATGGAGAGAGAACAGAGGGAAATTAGGTTTATACTCTATTTCCAGGTAATGATTACAAGAAAATACTTAAATCAATGATAAGTAATGTAAAGTGGAAACACACTGACAATTATGGACTGGCTTTGGATATTTGCAATATTTACCCAGAAACGTAGAAGAATCGTTTATTGTTTACCTGCATTTATAGTTTTGTGCTTCTTAAACAAGGTTGGCCAAGATAAAATATTCAGTATTTTCACATTAGACTGTATAGAACATGGAGTTGTGTCCACTACCATATTTATCTAGCAGTCTATCTTAGGTAGTTGACATCACGCAATCTTGTCATGCAACACTTTATCATGTATAATGAAAAATATGTCAGACAGTTCATTTCTGTATTTGTTAAAAGGGAAGATGTTGAATAGCTGTTCCACCTCGGGACGCCGAACCAGACGGGAGAGCTTTTTAACGGATCCTCAAAGATCCCAAGAGGCAGCAGAAGCTGATCACTGAAAAGCAAGGATAGAAGACGGAGTGATGGAAACCCACAAGCAACAGATTCCACAAAAAGCTGCTGAATGTCCTCAGTTGTTGTCTGTTGTGTTGCATTGACATGGCACTGCTATGACGTCACGCTACACGGCCATAGGGCACAGCCTGCACCCCGCCAACCAAGTAAAGGTACTGTTCTCAGTTGAAACACAAGCCTGACCCACAACTTTACCATTCCAAACTGTACTGTACCAAACCAAACCGGAAACAATATATCGCAGAACCATTCAGTAAAGTTCTGCAATATATTGCTTGATCTCTATGCATTTTTAATCTGCACATCAAACTCGGACAGCTTGAAACGGCGCTGCCGTCAGTTGTTTTTGCGTCAGTGTGAGTCATGTGACATCAGGTGCTCTGTTCCCAGTCTGAAATACTTCGCTGCAGAAATAATATCCTTCCATTATCTCCACCACTTATCTTCTTTCAGGGTCACGGGAGCTGAAGAGAAAACCAGCTCACACTGGATGAGAGACAGTTAACGCCATAGAGAGTTCAACATGACCATCATACAGAGACAAATAAACAGTAACACTCACATTCATATCTATGGTACTTACTTTAAAGTCTCTGCTTAACAGGAAATAAACCAAAAAATAAACTGCAAAAATTAAAAACAGCACTAACTGTTTTGACATGTTGGGTGGATGAGCATGAGATTCTTTCATTTCCTCTGAAACACAGCAATGGCACCCACTGAAGGGTAAACAAGTGCCTCTGCCTCTGTCCAGACACAGCGGCAACTGCTTCATCTCTACTGCTCTTGAAGATATTGGACTTGACCCTGGAAATCAGCATGACTTCCAACCTCTGCGCCAACTTTTGAAGGCCACATGTGAGCATCTGTTGCCAGGCAGCGCTTTCCTCGCAGCATAGAGATTAGAGACACGTACACGGGTAAACACCTGTACTATCATGAGGCTCACCTTATGTACTGTCAAAAGTACCACATACTGCAAACACAGCTTCACTCGTGGAAACAAATTACACATGCAGTTCAGTTATTATAATGAAGGAGATTAATCACAGTGGAAATAAGATGAATGACAGTATCTACTCTACTTCCTCTGGTTGACTTTATATTTTAAGACTGAGTATAGAATAAGACTGTTTGACTTTTTCAGGCCATATTTTCTCGAATGTGTGGCAAGTCCATTGGTTTCTGAAGGAGTCATTTATCCAGCGGGTGTCCCTCCGCTGGTGACTAAGTGTGGACCAGCCTCTGTGTCATGTCTGTAGTTGCTGCTGAGGCCAAAAGGCCCTACAGCCAGCCATACATCATCAGACACTGATTCGGTTCCACAACAGCACCATGGCTGACATTTGAGTCATAGCTCCCGGTGCTCTTTTTGAAATTCCTAACAGTCAACAAGGAAATGTCAATGTTGTGCTGGTTTGGGGCGCCTCACTGACACAAGGGGGATTGGTAAAAAATAATGGAGGTGGCCGGGACACAGCTAACTTTGTTCTCAGCAAATGGGCCTTTGGTGTTAGACCGTGTTTGTGGAGACAGTTTTTGATATTAGTAAAGTATTACTTCAACTATTAGTAAAGTATTACTTCAGACTATCAAAATCAAATGCAATTACAGTAAAGAAAAAAACAATCCAACTCTTTAATATCAAAAATCATCATGATAAATGATCAAAGACAGATTTTTGCTGTTGAGTTAAAGTTGAGGACATCAGTAAATTGCGGTTCTTAGCATTTAATTGTGGTTCTGTCACATGTTGGCTTCAGATTGCAAGCAGTAGTAATCATAAAACATGTACAGATAAAGCAAATTATGAGTTGAATTTAAGTCTAAAAATCCTGTAAAAGTACTATTATCAGTGAATTATTTTGTATGCAGAAAACACTGCTGCAGCCATCTCAGCAGTGCCTTAATAATGTGGCTGAATGCCATGTACACTAAGAGGCCCCTCGACCAAATAGCTCTCAAAGGTATGTTATGGCGCTTTCCACTACACAGTTCAAGCAAGACTTGGCTCGTCACGGCACGGCCTGACCCTAAATGGTTTGGGTATCAGGCATGTCATTTTTCATTGCTATAGTACCTCCTCAACGGTGGTGGGGTGCTGCTGCGGCGTCGTTTTACACGCGACACAAACAAACAAACAAACTAGTGACGAGCAAAGCAGTTCCTTTCTGTCTTAATGGAAAAGATACTAGATATCAGTACTTCCATGACTGGAGCACAGACACAGACTGTCTGATACAGTCACCAAACTAAAATACGACAGAAGGGGCTGTGATTCGGATCATGGTCGCTAGCTTTTGGCAGTGCTGTCGTTAAATACACCGGACTCCTCTGTTCAACATTGAAATTTTAGAAATGTCCTTGCTAAGTGTAAAGGATTTTTAGCTCATCTACAGTGTGGCATTGTTCGGTTTGATTCCTGTGTTGGATATGCCAGCAGTGTCATTTTTGTAACCAAACCTACGCGCTTGGACCTAACACGTCACTATTACAGGTCACTATTCAGACCTACAAATAAATGCATAGAAAATGTACAAATATGTCCATAAACCATAAAGACAAATATCAACCACAGACACAATGTTGCTTATGTGATGTAACTGGTGGACTCAATTTGGCCTAGAAGAAGGCTGTACTCAGAAGAATAACACAACAGTGATAAAACATGGTGAAATACAGACTTGGAATGATGTTCAACATGGTCACAGCTAACCTGAAAACCACCTCGTTTTAATAAGCTGAACGCAGAGTGGAGGCAGTGCTTGTATAATGAGACAAAGGCCGATTTAATGTCATAGATGAGCTATGCAAGCTGTGCATGGAAACATAAAAAACATGGAAACCCTGGTGTAACAATCTTACACTATTATAAAGATTAGGGGGGTCCAGTTCTCTTACATATTTGATGAAAGGGCTCCTCAGTGAAAAGGCTCGAAAGTTTCAACCACAGAGGGAAGCAAAAAAAAACTTAAAAATATAAAAATGTAAAAGGGGGGGTGGGGGGTGTGGGGCTTTAAAAATATATAGCTGTCAAACTCCAAACATGGTTGTTCACTTGACATTTCAGAGATGTAAGGTATTCACTCAACAACAGTGATATGTTTATCCTGCCGACAGTTGCTATTAAATCTACACCTGCCCTTTGAAGGAAATAGTGCTGCTCTTTTCTGCATGAATGTGGCTTCTAACAAACATCTGCCTGACAGAAGAGGCTTAAACAGTGTATGATCCCTCTCACCACCAAGAGCCGTGCACTCGCACGTGCACGCACAACACAATATCATACACACATCACAGCCCGCAGATGAAATGAATGCAAATAAGAAAGCCTTTTCAAGCGGGGCAGGAAAATCAGTCTGCGGCCCCTGCTCTCTTAACATTTACTAAAAATCCATCACATGGCGTTTGCAGAGTAAGCGCAAAAGCCAGATAGACTGTAACAAATGCACATGCTCTCTTTTGTCACCTTTTCTTTCCTTTACACCAGACCTTTGAATGTGTGCAAACACACAGCTGCATGCACACGTAGACACTGCATAGCTTCCTCCAGCAGGGGAGACATGACAATAGACTGAAAGGAGAGTCAATATCGAACTGAGGAGAAAAGAACAATGAAGGTCTACAACTATTGTAGGCGTATGTGAGTGAATGTTTCACTTTCAAGCCTGTGCCTCCTTTTGCGAATCAAACACCTCTGCCTGCCGTGCTGCTGCCTGGTGTGTCAGACACTTCCTCTAATGAAAGCGTGTCAGCACACACAATGTTTAACTCGGTATACTTCCTTTATTCCTTTTTTAATGTAATGTTGTCCTCCCCTGCAGCTCATTACGCATGCCCATGTTAGAGAGTGAGATGAGGAAAAAACAAAACAAAAAAAAAACGAGAAGCTAAACGAGAGGTTTATGGTGAGATCATCGTCTCTCCACCTCCACAAACCATAACGGCTGGTGAGGCTACGCTTTTGGGAGACGAGTGAGATAAAAACATCGAACGTCAGAGTCTGGCTGCCTGTTGGAAGTTGATGCCACGGTTGAACACATCAAAGCTGTGAATATGTTCCTACAAGGACGCTCATACATAAAGATGCTTTATTGTACAAGCGACAGAGTGAGTTAGTAAGTGAATAAACTGACAAAAGGAGTAGGGAGAGGTATTTCCTACAACCCCATGGTAGGAAAAATATTGTACGTAATATTCTTTTTTACTTTAAACAATGACCATATCCTCCAAGGATAATACTATTATAACAGCTGCTTTATTAAATTTAGACGCAAGAGGTGTTTAGATGATGTTTATGGCCTATGACTACCATCACAGCATTTGCTGCCAAATCAATTCATTTACATGCATTGGCAATCAGAATTACTTAATTTTGCACACACACACCAATTAGTGATAGTGACTTTGAATAGGATATTGGATACCTTGCTCAGAGACACTCCAGCCCTTGACCTGCCCAGGATATGAAGGTATGCGGGGTATGCATACTATATACTGACTTTAGCCTGTTCTTACACCAAGAGCATCATTGTTTCTGTCACTGTCCCTCAATTAGTAAAACACAAGTAAAACAATGCAGAGGCCCCGAGTCTTTACAAACAACTATACATGTACTTAATTATTTGTGTACAGTAAAGAAGAAAAAAGGCCTTCTTTAAGTGATGATAGTGTGGTTCTCTCCTAAATGACTCTAGTGAGATTTTTCTGGAAGAATTAACAATTGCTTAAGTTAAATAACTTTTATTTTACATTATTCAAAAGCAACATCTCCTCAGACTTCTAATGTATTTGCATTTTCGAATCACCTTCATAGTAGTTGTTACTGTTAGTAACAAATGCCATTCCTACACCAGGTTCGATTCAATCAATTGTGTCAATCAGTTGAGTCAATTATGGATTAACTAATTAATTAATTAGCTTGTGGTTTAGTGGTTAGCACTGGTAGTGCTTAGCAATGTTGCCTCAAAGCAAGAAGATGCTGGGTTTGATTCCCAGTCTGGGACCTTTCTGTGTGGAGTTTGCATGTTCTCCTCGTGTCTGGGTGGGTTCTCCTCCCACCATCAACCACCCCATAATGTTGCTGTGCAATTTCGGTTGTATAATGACAATTAAGATCCTTTCCTTAACTGTTTCTTCCCTAATGTAGAAACACACTGTGTGACATTACACTGTTGAAATCACTTAACTAAAGCTGTTTGGAGTTCATATAAGACACTGGAAAAAAAAGGATTGTCTCAGCAGCTAAGTAGCCAAAATTAGGGAAAGGTCCAGAATATGTTGCTATGTGATGTATATTTCCTTTTCTACATCAAACATCACTACATCATCTTCCTCACTTCCTCCACCAACAGTTTTCTTTGCGTCTTTTTCACCGGTTTTCCCATAACGGACGTCTAAAATAATGCTATCATGATCTTATAGCCAGTACCTGACTCGGGTGTGTATAGTGTTGTGAAACAATTCTTGAGTGTTGTTTCTTCAGAGACCCAAGACTTTGCAAGACCTCCTGATTCTGAGGACTCTGGCTCGACAGTAGGAGTAGTGGACACAGCCCCCACTCTCCCGACAACAAGCAATTTAACCATCGCAGTGACCCCAAAGCTGTTAAATTAGGTGGTAAATATAGTTCTGCTATGACAAACTATTATATATATACTATTTATTATTGTTACTCACCCAGTTTGGGTTTTAAAAAAAAAGCAATGAGTGAACATTATCCAAACAGTCATCGACATGACGTCTATGAAATCCGATCATTTTCTGTGTTTCCTGACAGTGGAGGGGTTTAAAATACCACAAGGAGAATCACAGCATCACACACCAGCTTCTTCTGTGGCCAATAAAATCACTGAGTGTTGTGGTTTTTTTTTTAATTGTAAGTTTTTACCTTCACTATCTCATGTCGTGTACATCATATAATTATTGTCATTGCATGTGAGAATGGGTGTAAAAAAAAAAAAAAACACTGAAAACAAGCTCATTCAGGAGGATGTTATATCACACACCACTGGTGGGTTTTAAACCACTTTAATTTTCAGTGCCAGTGCAGAAAACACCCTCTTGTCAACTTTTATGCATCTGTGTGCAGCCGTGGTGTTTAATTTGTGCATCAGCAGGAACGCTGCTGGTCCATCATCTGCACAGAGGAGGCTGTGCAGGTGCTGAGGCAAAGGCAGGGAACAGGGCAGTGGGAATGGATTTATTATGTACCCAGTGATGTACAAGCAGGTGCTTTTTTTCCAACAGATATAGTATAAAAGTGTATTAAAAGCCACAGTGTGTGAATCCTGCACTCACAGTGGGTTACAATTGGGCGTCAGGGCAGCTCTGCGACCAGTATTAGTAATTCATCATCTTTTTACCAAGGGTGTTGGTTAAGTGCAGTGAGATAGTTCAAACTTTTCTTAGTTTAAAAGCTTAAATGTCACAGGGAGTGGAAACTTTTCTATTCACCCGGTCTAAAGCAGATGATAACTATTCATTCTGTGAGTGGGGGGATTTTTTTTCCCATATACAATCTGTCAAAGCTTTATCACTGTGCCGCGCAGCCATCAAATGGCTAATCAGCCTATGTCTACCCGAAAGACTTTGTTCTAAAGTTCCCACTCGGTAATATCTTAAAGCCGGATGCATGAGCCACCTCTGTGATTGTGGGAATGATTGGTACAAATGTTCTCGGCGCACGGTTTGCACTCGCCTTGATCCGTTAAGTGCTGCACACGGAGATGGCATTAGGACGACCAAGTCTGCCATCTGTATGCGGAGTTCAGCACTTCCTGTGTCAGAGGGGGGAAGCTGCGTCGTCGAAGGTCAAGCCAAAAACATCCCTCTGTGACAATGACAAGGGAGACGGTATTAACAGGCAGAGTTGAGTCTGCCTGTCAAATTTGGAGGTGACGCCTGTGACCTGAATCAGCAATTTAACTGGTGTGGAGGGAATATTTTTTTTAGTCAATATAGAGCTGCATTTATTTTTGTGTATTAAGACTGCCTTTATACTTTTATACATATCAGTATGAATAGCGATTGACATTAACTCAAACGGTGGCAAATTATACCTGCATCTAAGTGAAGAGTCAACTCACAGCAAGAGCAGAGGAGAGAGATTATGTCATAGCTGTTTCCTGTTAGATTCACACAAAGACAGAGGACAATGGCGACTTGATAGTGGTTGCAGCTACATGTTATGGGAATAGACAGGTAGTGCTGGGTGCAAAGCTGGACCAAGCAACACCTCCAAACCCGAGGAAACACGAACTATGTCTGAACACTGAAGGCTGCAGCATGAAAAGTTCCCTGGCAGAGCTACAGCTAATGACTGCAGACAACACCAAAGAAGGTGAGCCCTCTGTGGATAATAAATCACCATCAACTTCTTTAGGTGATTAACCTGTGAGTTGGAAAAGTTGTTTTTGATGATCACTGGGTGTATTTTCACCTTTTATTTTGTACTTCAGTCCGTGGCCAAAAGGAAATTAATTGTAAATGAATGTTCCTGGTTCAAATCCAGGTACCTAATCCCCAATTTCTCCCTAGGCGTGGATGACTGTTCACATCCGAGTTCAAGTTTGCATTACAATCTGTTCTCATCTGAAAGACCTGTATCGGGCTTTAAATTGACTCCAATGTTAACCCACTGGTGGCAACTTTAGATAGTTAGGGGCCAGGATAAGACTGAGGTCAAGGTTAGGAAAATTACACTGGTTAGGCTTAGTGAATATCCACTGTTTGCTCATACTCTTATTTGAGCATCTGAATTTGCTGCCAGATGTGTCTCTTTCAGACGCTGAGTGACAATGACAGATGAGCGGTGTATGATGCTTTCGGAATGAGAACGGGCTGTCACTACTGGCATGTAATAAGGATGGGTTAAATGCAGAGGTCAAATTTTGCCATCACTAATTGGTGTGTGTGCCAAAATAAAAAATTCTATTTCTAGCAAAGCTTTGTACAGCATTAGCAGGCATTTAGTTACCAATAGCTGTAACAATCCTCACCACGATGCCGTCGACTCTGCTAAAATTGAGACTTTTTTGTGAGATGTTTTAGTGTGTATTTTGTAAACCCAATACAAAGTTATACCATTACCAGTTGAACACAAACTGCTTTAAGACAGAGTTCACTGACAGGTCAAACTGTCCAAATATCACCTCGACCTCTGGCACAGAACACGTCGTTATCTCGCCAAATGGTTAATGAGTGCCACAGGGCAGTGACTGCTCTGTAAAGGACTCGTAAAAAAAATATATACTATATGACAGGCTGGAGTTTGTATGGACAGGAGGGGAGTTATTATTTTGTATATGGTGTTTTAAATTTGTTTGAAATGATGATGAAATTGAGAAGTTTGGACTTTTAACTTTTTTATTTATTAAATTTATCCTGATTTGTTAGTACAGTGATGATAAGTACCAAAAAAGGTACTGTCGTACTGCAATTGCATTCAAGGTACTGATAGTGGTAACACACCAGCTGTCCCCATCCCCAGACCAAACAGAGCTTTCTTAAGAAGCGTTCCACTCGAGAACGGTTTGGTTTGGTAAAATATGGTACCGGTTTTATGCATTTCCATTACGAATACTACCAAAATAACTCGCCTCTACGTCCATTCATTTTTGGCACCCTTCCCTTGGGGTACCACAGTAACATGGTACGTTAAGGTCAGGGTGGAGCTACACCGGCCAGAACTGTACCATGATGGTTTGGCAACACGGCTTCTTTAAAGGGGATGGAGGCACACAGAAAATCTACCCAACACAGTGAAATATCTCAGCTATTTTCCAGCCTGATCACATTTACCAAATATGTGCAGAGAAGCCTAACACTAACACAGGGTGTGGAAAACATCATGTAGACATTATGCGTTACATACTGTGTATGACCTGTGTTTCCTCTTGTGGCCCAATGGGTGCAACATAAAAATACATGAAGATGGAGAAGGAGCTCCATCCATAACCCAGTGGACAGTGGTTGCAGGCACAGCACAGGCCTTAACTAGCTGGCTGTTGTATACTCATGGGCAGGCAGGCTGAAATATGAGAGCTGAGGACATGAGGTCTTCCCGGAATGCTAAACTCACCCACATACCCCCCCCCCCCCCCCCCCCCGCTCCCCTTCCCCCCCCCCCCCCCCCCCATCTCTCTCCCCACCCCCCCTGCAACCAATCTGACGCCTAATTAATCCTGAAGGTCTTTTGTTCCGCTGAGGTTTTCCTCTCTTTCCCCTCACTGCACTCCATCCATCCTCACCTCACTCGCCCACCGCCCCCCCCCCCATCCCCATCCTTCCTCTATACCAGCTAACACACACACACCTCATTCCAGCCTCTCCCATTCTGTCTGACCCAAGGGAGGCGAGTTGCCGTCCCAGAGAGCAGGACAGAGCTAACAGATTTTTTTGTTTTTCTTTTTTTTCTTCCTCCTCCCCCTCTTATGGGATAATTTAGTAAAGAGAGAAACAAACGACTGCTGTTACATTTATTCCCAGTATTCCACTAATTATGCTCGCGTGAGAAACTTTTGTGGTTTTATTTATGCAGATGTGCACCAGTGTGAAAACAGTGATAAATTGAAAAATGACATTAACCTGAGCAGTAATGTGCATCTTTTTTCCTTTTTTTTCCCCCATGAGTGATCCCCTTGGGCTCAGGTGTCGTGGGATTTAAAGGAGCAGTTCAACAGTAAGGGAAATGCACTTTGTTGCCAATAGACAGATTATTGCAGATCTCATGCAGTACAGGAAACTGTAAGGAAAAAGAAGAAGAACTTTAAAATGCGTTAAACAACTTTGAACTGCGGTGGAGAGCTTTAAAGTGCGGACAGAAGCATTGTTTGTTTGTTTTTTCCTGTGGAATAAGCCTGGCTCTTTTTAAAAGACCAACACATAACACTGCATAAAATAAATAAATAATTATGTGGGGAGTGGAGTGGGTGGGTAGGACCTCAAGAAGGAAGCACATGCAGACTTGTGGAGGAGGCCAGTGGGTCCAAGTGATCAGCCAGGCATGCAAGAGTAGATGGAGGGAGATGATCAGTATCAGGTTGATGTGTGTCTGTGTCTGTGTCTGTGTCTGTGCAGCAGAAGATTTAAAATATAACTGTGATTTTTGGGAGGTTAAATAAAACGGTCTCATGGCTGATTATTATTCTGTGAAAAAAAAACAAAAAAACAAAACAAAACAAACAAACAAAAAAAACTAATCAACAATCAGCAGCTCAGGCATCTGTAATAAATTCGGGAAGCTCTGAAATATGATCAAAAGCCAAGCTGCTACAACATTAAAAAAAAATATGTTTCACTAAAAATATGATTCCATTTATGACTGGTGACTTAACATCAGAGCTGCGTTCTCTGCAAAAACACAATTTTTTTTCTCATCAAGCACCGTCTCACTGTAGCAAATCATTCTTTCACCGTTCTAAACAAACGGTAAACATTAAATCCTCAGTGCATATGTTATAAATATAAATGAATGGCTGCTACATTAAAACCATCACCGGTTGAGTTCACACAGTGCTGATTAATTAAACGTAACTCTTTCTGTGTTTCTCAGAATAGTGACGTTTAAAGTCTTGTGTTGCCCGGTGACATGCCCACACTGCACACATGAAGTGTTTCGGTTTGCGTCTATACTGACATGGGCAAGGAGGAGAGTCAACAGTGGGCTTGTAAAGCAAGATGGCAGAAACCATTTGGAGCAGTGGTCGCCCACAGCTCAGTTCTAAAAATAGCAATGACAAAAGTGATGTCGCAAAGTTGTATGTGAATTGAGCCACAGCTGGCGGACATGATGCTCTTTGTGAATAAATATCAACATAAAGTAACCTTGACACTTTTTTGTGTCAGATTTTTATATGACTTATATGAAAACCCCCACATTTTTTGTTTGAAAAATAGAAGCATATTTTATTTTGATTGTTTAAACATTGAATTGAATTGATTCTCAAATGACAAATTTGGCATCCCAGTTTGAAAAAAGTTCTGAAAAGATTAAAAAAATGAGGTGTTGTATGAAAACCACATGCGTGTTTTCACATGACCACTACAGTCATTGATACTGTAGATAAAAATGTGTGGGGTAAGCACTGAAATTAATGTGTATATAACTGAATGCACAATATTTATAATTTATATGGTGAAATGCATAAAATGTAAAAACAATAATATGGTTGCCCTCCATATTATCCTCTACCCTTCAGGAAGCTCACAGTCTATAAAAGGTTGGTGACCCTTGATTTGGAGTATGGCTGAAAATGTCAAGAAGCAGCCAGTGAAAAGTTACATATTTTTTTTTCATGAAACTTAACTACTAAAAAACCTGGATGGTGAACAGATACATGTATTTTACAACTGGGTAGGAGAAGGGTGGGTTTGTGGCTTGGTCACCTGGACATAAATCACTACTCTGAATGCCTCATCAGAGTGACAGAATTCATGCACTGAACCTTTAAGTGTGAACAACTGTTATATAACTAAAGGTTTCACTGTAAATGGATGGATTCTAATGCCTAGTTCCAATATGGATCCATTCTTTGTGTATCTTATGGTCACGACTACTGAAAGTATTGCTCATATATACAGTTAATAGGGATAAAAGTCAATGGCAAGTATTCCATTCCATTATTTAAATGTTATTCATTTCAGGTGTAATTACAGTGGTGCCTTGAAAACAGCTGCACATAAATCACATACAGTACCATCGCATTGACTCCTCTATACCATCTGTTGATCTGTTCATTGTACATGTCGACGCACGTCTCCATTCGGCGCTGATGACATAAATGGCCCAATGCTGGAAGGTCATTTAAAGGCCAGATATTCAACCCCCCCCCAAACTTGCTCTCCTGCCTGAGAGCCAGAGATAAACCTACACATGCCAGCCACACAGGACCAATAGTCATGATTTATCGGGAGCCATTTGGCACCTGAACGCCTATGAAATTGTAATGAACTTGATTATGCTTTTAATGAAGTGTGAGAGGTTCTCCAGAAATGATTATAGCCGCGCTCTGGCTCAAAGCTGAGGGCTGTGAGTGAGAAAGAGAGAGAGAGAGAGGGGGAATGGAGGACTGCCATGAGAAATGAGGACTTAGTAGCAAGTGACTCGGGGATACTGTGGAGTGAGCATGGGGTTGTGGACTGGAGTGCTGCGCTTCTTTGGAATAGATTACAGGGGTGTTTCACTTCACATGCGAGGTGACTTGACCCGACTAACCCCATCCCCAGCACCTCCCTGCTGAGGGATTTTTCCCCTCAAAGCCGCTGCACGCTGACGCTCTGCATTAGACTCAACAGAACGCAGCCTCATAGGTCACATTTTGCATACATATTAGACAGGTGAGGATGATTTTAACCTTTCCATGTACAAGGTGCTCCATTCAGATGGGGCGGCATTGTTGTTCAGCTATTTCGCGCACAAATCTCCACTCCACCATGATGCCTTCTCTTTAAATACCACATGATGATGTAAGTGGCTGCTGAAAGGGCAGTGCAGACACAAACGGCAGCTTTTTTTTTTTTTTTTTTGCTCACTCAGTAACAAATTAAAAATGAGACACACCTCATGGTTCTCAAACTGGGGTACGTGAACCAGCAGTGGCACGCGAGCTTCCTCACAAATCACAAATACTGTTCTACTGTATATACCAGAGTATGTGATCGGGGTGGAGCTGAGGAATTCTGGCTGGATGAAACTAATAACAGACAAACAATAATAAAATGAATAATAATAATTAGAGTCATCTCTTGCTCAGTCTTAATCTATTTTCACAAGTATAGATGAGGAAGAGGAGGACGATGAGAGAGCAAACATTGAGATCATGACCATTTAAAGGAAGTTCTTTTCACAAACAGTGAAGTCGCCCCCAGGTGGCTGCTACTTCCATTGCACTTCCTATAGACTTCACTTTTCAAACCGGAATACTATGACAATTTTTCAAGATTCAATATTGCTTTATTTGTGATCTGTACTCAGTCTATACCCCAAACATGCAGACTTATTTAAATATCTTTTCTAAATTTGAAACATATACACATTTCCTGATTTTGGATGCTAACCTTCACATACCTTTTACAGTCTTTGTGCTTCTCTGTTGCTGGAAGGAAGCAGCTGACATGATACAGTAGATTCGTTTCGGGTTAAACTAATTAGTGGCTACTGGTCAAAAGACCGTGTGTTTTGTTTTCGATGTTGCTCTACAGCTCTGGCATTGCTGATAAGGAAAAGTGCAACAGTTTTCAGTTAAGGGAAACCTAGAAAAGAGCGGCAGGCTTAGGATGTTTGGTCTAAATAAAAATTGTCAACACTCTGGATAATAAATCTACAAGTGTATCTCTGTGTCTGGTTGTCATCAGGTCAGGCATTATGTCACCTGCTGTCATCATTTGTTTTCTAGTGTCTCTTTAGTGGGAATTGCTTGATAATGCTTTGATAGATAAGATTAAAAAAAATGATACTGTTTTTTTTAATGAGTTAGTATAACCAGTCCATTTAGATTATTTTCACTACATAAAATAAACATGTAGATTGTTTTTTTTTTCCTTCTTCGCTTTACATGCAAGGTGCAAAAGAAGAGTTCCCAGACTTGCCACTGTGGTGCACAAATGGAGCATGGCAGCGTAATGTGCCAGCGACTCATGTGAAGTAGGATTCCACTGCATTGCACGATCAACCTCCGTGACACACAAATGTTTGTGGCTGCCTGCATGAGCAAAATATGCAATCTTTACATCATCTCAGACCTGAGCAGAGAACATCATATTCTGTTTCTATCTCAGTTCAACTCAATAGATTTTGGTTTGTAAAAACATGCAGTACCCATTAAAAGCAGTGGAACAAAGAGCACGGTTGGAATTTTACTTATTATTTGGCTGCCTGTTATGTTTACCTCTTAACCAAGATGAAATGCAATCTTAAGTGCATAGGAGGTTTCATGGGATGGGAATTTCCTGGGAGCAGCATAATTAAAAGTAAGGCAGTGTGAGCAGTGTGAAGGGGATGACCACCAAAGTTAAATCAGCTGTGGTTTGAAAACTTAAACTTAAACACGCACATTTTTAGATAAATAAACATACTATTCATGAGAAAACTATTCATGTATGTACATATTTGGATTGAGCAATGCAATAAGCAAATCCCAAATGATTCCAGTTTAATGATTCTGTTTTTGATTGATACATATTTTATGCCAATTTTCTTCAAGGATTGATATGTATGTTTTAGAAATAATTCATACCTTTAATTTCTCATTTCTGCATTAGTGTAAAGAAGGGAAGTGGAGTCTTGGTGGTGCCATCATATACAGTTGCTTTAAATCTTTAACCGAAAAAAAAATATTGACCAAAAGATTGACTTAAAAGTTATAGTACTTCTGTTGGTGCAAAGTCAAATTGTAACACGCATTATCCAAAGTACTTCAAACGGTAACTGGTCTGTATATATATATATATATATATATATATATATATATATATATAGAGAGAGAGGGAGCTTTTCTAGTCTTAGTGACCACTCAAAGCTGCTTTACACTACTACAGTTTTGCCCATTCACCCATTCACATTAATATTCAGTGCATTTTCTATCACACATTATTTATACCTATTCACATTCTGCCTTCATAGTCATCAGGAGTCATCTTGCCCAAGGACACATCAGCAGGCCACTTTACCTGACTTTAGTATTCTTTAGTCAGGTATGTGTTACATGTTGGTTTTGGTTACATAAACATGACACTAATGCCTCTTTCACACCAACCTTAGCAGGTATAACCGGGATTTTTTCACCTATTGAAAAAGGCGATCAGCACCATTTTCATTGCTTGTGATTGTTCTGCCCTGTGGCGTTGCCCTTGTTTTTATTTCTTTTTTTCCAACTCTGCAGCACGAGAAATGGGTAACCAAACTGAATGGTGACTAATTGATTTTTAAGGCAGTAATAAAGTGAACTAACACTAAGTACGATGAAGCTGTTCCAAGTTGTAAAAAACAAAGGTTGCCTAAGACCAGTGATGGCTGGAATTCTCAGAAATTAGCGCGTTCATCTGGATTTTGCGTTCTCATTCACGGCAGTTGAAACCAACGCTGATAAAAAAAAAAACCTGTGTGTAAAATGAATCATTAGACCTGGGAGTGAATGTTGTTCAAACCAAGTGAAAAAAAAAACAAACCAACAACTGGATGGCGTTCTTCCTTGAAAAGCAACTTAAATGATGAAGCATTGCCAGATAAATGTTCTGTTGCTAAACTCACTGATTACTCAGCGAGAGAAAAACACATTAACAGACAGCTGTTAACGGGCCTGAAATATTTTCCTACGTATATATTTCAGCCTGTCTGGATAAAGAAGAATAGACGTCTCTTAGACACGCTTTATCACCACTGAAGGAGCAGAAAGTGATAAATGCAAAGGTTTTGTCAGGCAGTTTACATGACAACAACAGCTGTGTGCTGATCGTTACAGTTGACTCTGTGGTTGTATCTGTCATTATGTGTGAATCTGCTGCCGTCACTGTCCACATGCCGAGGCTGGAACACTATCTGCAAGGTCTCTGATGCCGTTAATCAACTGCTCTCTAATGTGATGTTCACACCTTCTCTCCCCTGACTTCTATCTCAGGCTGGGCGCTTGGCCGTGCGGCGGTTGCCGCTAATTTGTTGTGGCAATATTAATTAATGATCAGCCTGTCACAGCTGTTTATATTGAGACAGATTAGAAGTGGGAGAGATTAGACAAAGAAAACAATCTGCGAGTGGCTCAGCGCCTGACGGGGTCACCTTCACGCGTCTGAAATCATATTCAATTTGCTGTGGCGGATCGCAGGGAAATTACTCCACTTGACCAGTCCCTGTATCCTTCTCTATCTGCGACACTTCATTTTCAGAGATAACTAAATCAATTCACACTGAGCCGTGGACAAGTGCAAGACAACATGCAGTTACATTTGATATCAACTGACATGATGAAAAATGAAAATATTTGGCGGCACCTTCGTCGACCCAAAAAATAGTGCGGATATGCCTTTAAATGTTCATGGCTTCTCTCCTTCATTATCCTAATTTTCATTCAGCTCTGCCATTAATCACATTCCCCTTTTCAAATGATCCTTAATCTGAGGTGGCAGAGCACAGCGTCCTGACCACTGACCTCTGCACTGACCTTCCTCATGGACCTGCTGACACCCTCTGTCACTTCCACACACAAGAATCCAGCTCAGGTGACTTGTGATAGCAAGGGGGAGATTAAGTGGCCAATCAGGGCCTGAGCGGTGTGGTAATCATTCCACTTGGTAAAATGGGTGTCAGGATTACTCCAGCACTTTCTCACTTCACTGTACAGGCTTTAATAGGGCGAGGATGTTTTGCGGTGACTGGACTGCTGTGGACAGGTTTGAAACAACAGCGCCCTACTAATTAATAACAGAGGCAAAAGGATAACAGTCTAATGTCACGATCTGTCGTGTATGTTAAGGTCATGTCTAGAATCCATTTTGTTAGTTTATCAGTGAAAAAAATAAAGGTTGCTGTGCTCTTTGCTGCATATTCCTCGTATTGTTAATTAAAATAGAATTAAAATAATTTTGTTTGTAAAACAAACAAACAAAAAAAAAAACTGCAGATGCTTTCCCTGTTGTAACAAAAAAAAAACAGCTGCTTATGCCTGAAAGTAGCAAAGACATTTAAATCAAATCATTTAAATAAGGAAATGGTTACAACTAATCAGTAAAGTATCAGTGAATATCGCATTTAATTGCTTCCCTCAAATATATTTGAAGTATTATGAAAGGACTCCATTAAAGATATGATATTTAACATTTCTGCAAAAACGAACAGTGTAATGTTGCATATTGTGTTGAGTAATGTACTTACTTGAGCAAAAAAGTTTTCAAAACTTAAATTATAGTACAACTTTCCCCCTTTTTTTATTTTGAAGAGAGGAGTAGGTTGCCATAACATTTTTACACAGAATATATTCTGTATATGGAGTTTTTTTTTTTTTTTACATATAAATGAAAATGCAAATGTAATATGTTTTGTAAATAAATTGTAAAATGGTAAAACGCATTAAGCAGTTGTGCATTTGAAAATACATAATTAGGAAAAGTTAACAGTAATATGCTGTAAAGGACAATAAAACATTTGCAAAGATGTAACCTCGCTGTAAAATACTGCAGTAACAATGAAAAACACGATCATACTGTATACAGACAACTGGCACAAAACTGGCCAGTTAATTGCTGTTATTTTACAGGACAAAATGTAAAAAAAAAAAACCTGAGAGTGGAAGCTGTTAAACACATTCCTGGAATGTCCTCGTCACTATGCACGAAACATGACGAATAAATTAAAATATCATCCAATAAAAATGTTTGCCTCAAACGTACAAAGGAATTTTGGTGTGTATTTTGATCTTGTACCTGTACGGCCACCATGTAACAAAACCTATGTACATGCAATGATGTAACATTGTATTTGTTACAACTTGTATGGGTTACCAACTAGTAACAGGGTAAACAAATTCAGAAAGTCCTTCAGAAAATCAACTTTAAGGCCAGAATGTTACACCAAATGACTGCAGACATGGCACTGAGCAAGGCATGTTTGGAAGCTTCCTCCACAAGGAGGAAGCTTCCAAACATAAATGCCAGCGGTTGAAGTGCAATGTAAAGCAAGGCATCTCCTCAAACCACTTTTTCACTTTATTTCCCTAGATAAATAAAGGTTAAATGAAGAAATTAAAAATTTAAGTCCACGCTGGAAGATAAATAGTTCTTTAATGTCAAAGAGACAGTGGTGCATGCCCTCTTCCTGTCTTCTGTGACTGTGATTGTTTGAGTCGGTGCTCACTGACGCAAACATGGGAGGGAGAGAGGAAAGCACAGGACATATTGTAGCAGATGGCCATGTAGACTTTTCAGTCTCCTGTATAAGTCCTAAGTATGTATGTGGAAGCAGGAAGCTCAGAGAAGGGTGCAGCATGGTGAAGCTCAGGTGAGTTTAAATATTTCATTAGCAGGAGGGGAAAGTTGAGCTCAGTCCGAGTCTGAACTCAAACTACTCATCTTCTCTCTGCTATAGTAAAGCAATATTCTCAAGAAAGAGGTCTGCAGTCCTACTTTCATTGTCTCCATCCAAGCCTGGTTCACCAAAGGGACAAATGAGGTGACAACAGAAGGTCCCCAGAAAATCAGAGGAATTAAAACCCCAGGTTTCCCCTCATATCATTACATTAAATGCAAATCCTAAGCTCCTATATACCATTATGTTTTCTATCTTTTGGCCCAGTCTTTTAAGAGCAAACCTGGAATTGTTTCAATAAAGTTTTGTTTGATTGCATCACTTGCTTAAATCCTTGGTTTTACATAGTAATTCTTTGATAGTAATTAACAGTAGTTAAAACACAGAGACACTTGGGTAAGGTGGTATTATTCCATCACTGAAGAGCTGTAATGTTGTAATCCAAATTTAATTTCATTATTCATGTACTGTACATATATCAGTTGATTGTTTGGTCTACAAAATGCTAAACTAAAGTATATGCAATACATCAATATTCACTGAAGATTAATACCCAAAACTTTCATTTCTCTGAGCAATGTGTTGTTTATATCACAAGAAATTGTGAAAATGGTAGATATTTCAAATGACATAGAGTTCAAATGACATAAATGAATAATTGAATAATCAAAAATGTTTTCATTTCAGTCTAAGAGGATGTTGTTGTCTGGGTTCCTGGGGGAATAATGAGGCTGCGCTATTTAAAGGGGGGTCAACAAGGGCTTAAGAACAAATTTTACCTTAGGGCAGATGCATGCATAGATATCATCACTATATATGCATTTTGAATCCCATTTTCATCTTCTTTGTGTCCCTGAATTTATTGTACAAGAAGGAGAATTGGCAGTATTTTACCTTTGACCCTGAGTTAGACATATTGAAGCAAATCAACCCTGATTAATGCATTAAAGTTCTACCACGGGGATTTACAGCTTCCTTTGTGATGACTTAGTTTCAGTTATCAGCTGTGATGATCTTCTAGAAAACAATTTGTCTAGTGACAGTACATTAAAATAAAACCAAATGGGGGTGTTCAGCTCTGCTAGCACAAAGAGGTCACACACAGACACTGCTTTCATGTACTGTGATCATCATTCCTGTTGACAGAAATAACAATAAACTCAGTGAGTTAACTGGTCACAAAAAAATCAACCACATATTGCTGCGTTTTTTAATTCTGGCATCTCGAATGCCATCAAAGTAACTTCCAAATCAGTCAAAAAAAGTAAAAAATATTCTGTAATATTCATGTGAGGCGCGATGGCTGGGTTGAGTATGCAGCAGGTAGGACCTGCTCCCACTCACACATTGAGAATTTTTTGCTGTTTTCTCACATTTGTGGACTTTTTTTTTTTAACAGACATCTGATGAAGGGCCTCTGAAGAAAAGTGTCTGCTTTGACATTTTGACAATTACTTTTTTTTACTGAAATTATTATATACGGTACATTGGCTGGGTCACATGGTGGAGTAGTGGCTAGCGCTGTTGCCTCACAGCAAGACTGTCCAGATTTGCAACCCATTATGACCATGGGCCTTTCTGTGTGTGGAGTTTGCATGAGGGCATGGGTTTACTCCAGGTACTCCAGTTTCCTCCCACAGTCCAAAACATGCAGAAGTTAATTGGACATGTGAGACTGAATGGTTTGTCTCTGTGCCCTGTGATGGACTGGCAACCTGTTCAGGGTGTACCTGACATTTCGCCCTAAAGACAATCAATAAATGAGTGTACACTGGCTTTGCAGTTGCTGAACCAAGTAGGAGAATTACTTTGGAGATTCAACACAGAGTGGTTTCCAATATCTATAGTTATAAATCACCATTAATGCATCAAATTCATTTCTTATATAGAGTAGGTATATACATTATATATAATATATTCAGGAAATGCTTGTCAAACTCTGCATGGGCTCTTTTGCATCTTCTCAGTGAACCTACATCCTGCTACTAGAACAGCCAGAGGAAACAACACAACAGAAAGAGAAGTAAAGCTGGCACACAAATAGGAAGTTAGCATACCTCCCTAATGTACTTCAGTGCAGTCAACTGCTGCCAATGCAATTTGTGCTTGGCAATAAAACGGAATATGTAGAGGGAGCTGAGGCATGTATCACATTGTACCCACAAACACATGCCAGGTCATGTGACGGTGGTTTGTAAGAGCAGGTTTACATATTGTATAAGCGCTTCTGTCCTCTCTTGATGAAAATAAAATGTCTCTCGAGCCTGGCAGACAGCGCAGCTGACTTTCAAGAAATTCCACCAGCGAGTGCTGTCTGGAACTAAATGGACGTCGCAAATCCTCTTACAATCCTCTTAGAAACTGTGGCAGTGGGGAGAAAAAGAAAAAGTTTCTCTCAGGCAAACATGTGCAGGTTTGTTGAGTTGATATTGCACTCTGGGGAAGGACACAGTCGCCAGTTTATTTCTTTAGGCTGGAAAAGGATATTACTATGACACGTTCCCTACAGGATGCCACAGAAACACAAGATGGTGACAGGTGGTTTCAAGGAAGGATAAGAACAGCTTAATGTGTTGCTTTACACATTAGGCTGTGGTGTGTTAAGAAAGTTTCACTTTCAGTTGCCGGGACATCAGTAACCTGAAATGTTTTAAGAGACCTGAGGCAAAAGGGACCTGGGTAAGCCAGTGTGAACTTTCCCTTTGCAGAGACGTTTGGTTTTGGCCAATGACAAACTCTGAAAGACTTAAAACAATCGGTTTTATTCCCTGGGATGCTACAGGCAGGCTTAACGCGATGACGACAGATAAGCGGCGTTGAGCAACTTTTGTATGCATTTAAAACATGGCATTTAAAAGTGAGTTCCACCGGGCCATTAATAGATAGCCATTGCTCTTTGAAAAACACTAAAAGCACATTTGGTGACACGTTTTCTGTCGCTCTGCATACATCATCCGTCTCATTGGTCAGATATTTGTAGGTGAATCCAACTGCGTACAGAGGCATTTTGACCTACGCCAATTGGCCACGCCTCTTGGAAGAAGGAGGGGACTACAGGGGACTGCATCTGTTGTTACCAAGTAACCAATACCTGGGTGCCAGTTTGATTAATACATGAATTGATTGAATTGATTAATACATGCAAGAAAGACAGACAATATCACCAACTGATTCAGGAGCTTCATCTGGAAGATGGGAAGTTGAGAGCTTATCTAAAGAGTGGGCAAAGTTTAAGCTAAACGTTGGCTACGGTATCAACCATCTCTGTTTTTTTTTTTTTTTTCTTTTTTCTTCTGAAACAAAATTGTATTGTATGAATAATGTGGGAGAGGTCAGGAATAAGAATCAATCGAGTTGTTTTTGTCACCTATTAAGGATTTGCTTTATGACATTATGTACTGTAGGAGATAATGGATGTTAGCAGGTAGCACTGACCATTGTGTTAATAAATATATTTGTGTGCACAAAAGATGATGCATGTGATGAACATGTCTTAGGGTTTCCTTCGTAATGTGGGGCCACAAGCAAATGCTGGCTTTGCCTTGTCGTTCACCATACTTTGCATATGACAACAAAGTAGCAGAAAACTAACATCAGTGTGACTATCTACTCATGGCAGTTCCACACTGGATGAAATTCTGCAGCTGAAATTAAGTGAATTTGAATGGCTGTCAACAAGTGCCAGTCAATCCAGCCACTGTGTCTTTAGGCTCTCCAATTTCCTCAAGTTTGTCAAAAAATGGTTTCCACGCTCTGATTGCTATTTACATATTCGGGTAAATGAGCATAGGATTGGGCGGTTTGTTTGTCAGTGTGCTTTTTGCTTTTTCTATCTCCTTTGGGCAACAGATCAAATTAATGTTTGTAGACATAGCGATGCCGCACATGAGGAAACAGGAGTTTTTGCAAAATTACAAAACTCTGACAATTACAGTACATCTCTGCAAACACATACCACTGGGGGAAAAATGCACATTTTGGCATATGATGCACATTTCTTTCATGTTAGAAGCACAAGCACAATAATTAGCTCCATTTACATACTTTTCCACTTAAAAAATGTCCAACAGACAGATCATCCCCTGACTTGGCAGAAAACAACAGCGCCAACACAAATATGCAGTCTTTAGTTTGATTATATTTACCATTTGTTGTCAAAGTGAATGTCACTTTTCTTCCACATCTTTTTTATCAGCCCTGTTACTATCTCTCCCTCCATCCCCACTCAGCTTGTCTCCTATCTCCTTTCCTTCTTAATTACTTGTTGGAGGGTGTTTGGCTTTTCACTGCATGCCTGCTGTTTTGGTCATTACAGGCCCCTATAGGAAATGAAGTGGCTGCCAAAGAAGCTTAGCAGAGGACAGGCGCAGGCGATGTGTCTGTACTCACCTGAGGTAAATGAGGACAACTCTTCCTGCTGGCTTTAAGGCCGGTCCTCTTCTCAGGGGCTGTCCTGATGTTGAAGAGGGCCTGAAGAGCACACTGAGCCGCCTGAGTCTTGGCCAGCTTCTTGCTGCGGCCACAGCCCTCAAAAATCCTCCCGTCCACACGCACCGCCATCACAAATCTATGCAGCCGTCGGCCTTCAGCTCGCTCTGAAAGGCAGGCGTAACGCAGGCCTGGCCGCAGCTCATTCAGCAGTGCCACAGGGCTCTTGGGCGCCTCAGGCTCTGTAACAATCCCACCAAGTCTCTGCTGTGCCTGCACCATCAGGTCCAAGGTGTGGCGAAGCAACCGTCCATGTCGCAGTAACTTGCTTGATAGAAGCTCGCTCTCAGCTGCTGAGTTGCAGAGTGAGAGCCCGTCAGAGCACGGCGAAGATTCAAATTCCTTAAAGAGTGTGTCAGGGAAGTCCGCCTGGTCTGAGGTGAAGTCAGCTGAAGGGTTTGAGATATTTCCCATGGCTAGATGGGCCTGAGGCGCATTGGGGAACTGGATGAAGGACTTGAGGGCTAATTCAGCAGCCCTCATCTTAGCTTTCTTTTTTGTGGGCCCTGTGCCCTCGAATGTCAGCCCGTTCACCTCCACAGCAATGGAGAAGACAGGGGCATGAACTGGGCCTGTCTGAGACACCATGCGGTACTGCAGGCCGGGCCGAAGCTCATTCAGCTGCACCAAAGCATTCTTTGGTGCCTCGGACCAGGAAAGTTTCTTATAGATCAGACGGAGGTGACACAAGTGTCCGTTGTTGTCCTCCTCCAGTGGTCGCTTCCTCTTCAGCCCAGAGCTACCGCCCCTTGTAGAATCGGAGCGGAAAAGCGACTGACACTCTGCAGATCCTATGGTGCGTTCCTCTAAGTTACCAAAGTTGCGGTTTTCCTTCACCTCTGCACTGCTGGTGCCTGCAAAGACAACAGAAAAACAAAGCAATTTGCTGTGATGAAAACACTGACAAAAACATGAGAGGCAAAAAGCATTTATTACTATGTGACACTCACATTTATCCTGTCTGAACAAAATGAATCAAGGAAAATCTCTCCGGGCAGATCAAGCCACCTGACACACAGTGAAATGGTAATGAACAAATCTACAATCTCGATTCGACCCCACTGCCTACCACAGGGCTCTATTATATTTAAGTCTTTTAAAATCCAAATACAAATCCCCTAAAAGTGGCGATGTTATCCGCCAAATTATCCTGTAATCTGCCTCCAAATTGGTTCTGAATCTGTGCCGTAAGTGGAAAACATCGTCCCTGTGGCCAACAGTAAAGCAGCAATCCTATTTGTAATGGGGGTGGGGACTGCGTAGCGTGGGAAAGGAGGAGAGAAATGTCTGTAGCCCGCTTTATTTCACACTATTATTCTCTGTGAGAGCAAATTCTGAACAGCTGTGACATGCTCTTCAAAACTAGTTACCGGGGGGAAGTGGTGAAGTACTACATTTCTGATGGAATAAAATAGGCTGTTCACATTTTACCATGACAATGTTGATGGTAAAAAAAGTCTCTCATCAAGTTATGGCATTCGCTGATGTGTGTTTGTACATATCTATTTCCAATTTATCACAAACACTTAAATTTAACATTTAATAGCTCACTTTTATAAGATAATACAGATTTTAGCGCACAGGCTGACATGTGTGCATAATTAAATAGCCCATTTCCCTAATAATGAATTATGTGGGTGACAGAAAGATCATTTCCAAATTAGGCCTGCCTCTGAGGGAATTAACACAGCATGCTGACAGAGAGAAAGAAAAGAGGCAGTCGCTTACTTAAACTGTCCTCGTCCTCTGTGCCGCTGGTCCCAGGGCTTATGTACTTGAAGGGAGCGATCAATGCTGACAGCATACTGACTTTCTCTGCAGGAGAGACAAGAGACATGCAAGAGTCAACAAGAGGGCAGCGGCAGAGATGTTTTGATAGTTTTATTGATCAAAGCCGCAGATCAGCGTCAGGCCAACACAGAGATACAGACAGAACCTAAGTGAGCAAGAGTATGCACACAGGGCTGCTTCACTGTGCCACAAAGTATACATGCCCACACAAGGAACACACACACACACACACACACATATATATTCAGTGGAATCTAAAAGCAAAATTACAAAATTAAAAAATGTAATTTTCATTAATTGTTAGGCGTTACAGTATATTACATCTCTTTGCAATAACGATTCTTCTTCTCCCCCCCCCCCCAGTTCTGCAAGTTTCTGCATAGTCCAAAGCAAAAAACTGTAAACTGTCTTTTTCTGGGGAAAAGTAAATTCCCCCCCCCCCCCCAGTTCTGCAAGTTTCTGCATAGTCCAAAGCAAAAAACTGTAAACTGTCTTTTTCTGGGGAAAAGTAAAAAAAAATCAGGACTTTGGAAAAAGTTGCAAAAGGATATTTATGCAACCAGAACATCCCACTCCCTCCTGTCAGTTTTCACATCAAAGCTCCGTCCTCAAAACACAAAGAACACACACTGCCCGAAGCCAATTGGAGCGGAGAGCACTGACCCTGACCACATCACATCTGAATCTTCACGTTTTATTTGTCAAGACAGCTTTACTGACTGCAATCAGGGCATGAACAGGATTTCATCAAAGGTGCTTTAGTAACAAATTACATATTACAGCATTAAGTGTGCCAATATAATGTGAAATACATGTTAAATGGATTATTATTTTGCATTCACAGTGCTTTACTCCACTCATATCATTAGGAATTTTCTCTCATTTTGATTGAACAATGCCTCTCCATCGTAAAAAAAAAAAAATTAAAAGAACTACTTTGTTACTGCTTGTGAAAACAAACGACAGCGCTTTAGATTCCACATGCACCTCTGTCCTCGTTGTAAATTGATTTTAAAGTGACATTAAAAAAACATCACAAAGAAAAACACTTCACTCCTCAAATACAAAAAGCTTGACAGGCGACACTTATGGCTGTCATTTCATTACAACACGGTTAAACACATGAAAAGCCCATATGTTCTTAAATCCTCTGTACACATCCATTACATCTGTGGTGGAAAACTTCCTCTCTTTATCAGCGCTAACTTGTCGACAGCAGCTCTCTCCTGTTTGTCCCTGGGGCCTGCTGCTGTCCAGGTGTGCGTGTTGTTTACAGTCTGAAACCCTATTAGGGCCATCGCTTGATCTGGTGCTCTCCATGCCGCGCTGAGCAGAATTGACAAGCCAGTCTGCCTCCTTAATTACAGCCCCTCTCTTTTCCCAACATCAGCTGATGATCAATAAAAGAGAGGAGGAAACGGAGGTGGACAGTAGCAGAGGAAGGTGATGAAGTAAGGGAAAAGTGAGAGCGGGAGCAGAGAGTAAGTTTATGTCGGTGTGTGGAATGAAAGAGGGTGAGGCTGAGGTCATGACGGTGTATAACCTCCATGCCTCAATCCTGCAGAACCATTTAGGCCTGAAGCAGCAACATTTTCACACAGCTAAATGCTGTATAAACACTCTACCACATTACAGTGCAATAAACATGTTCTGATAACGGCACAGGGTTGTGAATGAGCATGGCCCCCAGTGCTCTCTCTCTCTCCGTCTCCGAAGCTCAGTGGCACTAGAGGGCCTCATTGAGTTACTGTGACACACACACGGATTCACTGTAAACACTTGGGCCAACATCACAATACAAGCATTTGCATTGTGACCTAATTATGGACCGAGGTCCAACACAAGCAGCAATTTTGCCCTACATGACTCCCTCGGCCAACAGGGTCATTATCCAGGCCATTTTCAAATCAGTCCATATTGTTTGAAAAGCCTGTTTACAGTTAAAACATGGGTCTCTGGTGTGTTTGCAAAATGAGAGTGCAAGTGTTGATACATCCTATTCTTGCTTGTTCTTGCACTTGTACACAAAATGCATCCACTTCCTTTGTACAAAGATTGACAGACAAATGCTCGCACTGAGCATAAGGTTATACAGTAAGGCCAGTTATTAAGTCATAGGAGCTGAAGCGCTCACACTGGGGCCTGCTATGCCTGTAATGGATATCTGATAATCCTTTTTGGCCAAAAGGTGTGAACCACCCACTCCACTGGGCAATGAGATACCAGGCTTGAGTGTAACCGGGTGCAAAGAGTGCAAACAGCTACAGCATTAACAAATGATTTCACCTTGGGGAATAAAGTTGCAACATTGCAATTAAAAAAACCAAAACCAGCAGGTTGTTAATATCCTTTACTATTCTTTGCTTTTATAAATAGAGCCATTGAGATTATTATCATTTATTATTACCAGAATTTACTTAATTAATTAATTAATTAATATGAGTCGAGATGATTTATTGTTTTAGGTTTGGTTAATAAGTGTATAAGCCTAAATGCGTTAAAGCAGGATGTTTACCCAAATTTAACAACTTCAGAGTCATTTTGATGGTTAAATGGCTTGCTGCAGGATTTGGGAGCTGTCTACACGCCCCTAACTGTCTGTTAGCCGAAAACCAGAATTGCAAGATCAAGGCTGCTGACCCAGAATCTTCAGAATGAGGTCTGGTAAAGTCCCACGTCTCATGCGATAGCATTATTTTAGACGTTCATCGTGGCATAACTGGTGAAAAATAAGCTGAAAAAAACGTCAGAGGAAGTAACTGTCTGACCGAACGAGGGGCCAAACATGAGTAAATGTGTTTTTTTCGAATGCCAAGAATTGAAAATCACCGAAGCATGGAAAACAGATGCCGACTGGGATGGAAATGGCTCCACAGCTTGTGGTTCGCCAGCTCCGTTAAAAAGTGGTGAGTTTTACCACATTGAGGATCAAGACAAAGGATGGATGTTTACAGAGGTGTTGTAATAATTATCACTAAGTACCACTCCGTTAATCAGTGTAAAATCCCACCGTTTTTCAAAGGACCTCCAGGAGGTAAGTACAACTGAGCTCTCTCCTACATATGACACTGTTCCTGTACGACTGATTAAACATAAATCAGAGTTATTACAAAGCATGCAAGGAAAAGAATAATTCTTCTGGAGACAATAAATGTCTGAACAAAATGTAATATTAACGGAACCATTTTAATTACCTATGGCAGTGTTTCCCATATGTGGACCCAGGTTTTGAACACGGCAAAATATAACGACCCAAATTACAATGAAAATTATGACGAGAGGAAATTAGTACATAATGTAGTGAATAATTTACAGCCATATAATTTTGAATTGGTAAATGAATCACTTTCAAGGTATGTTAATTAATTAAAACTTAATTTATGAATGATATTTAAAACATGCACACATAAATCTTAAATAGTTGGGAAAATTTTACAAATCTGTTTGGGAGATCCCCCCAAAAAAACTTTTTTTTTTTGAATCTCCTTTGAGAGTTCAGTGGTCTCCAGCAATGGTCAATGTCACAGATATAGGCAAAGGTGTTGGCAAGAAGTCCTCCGCAATAGAGTATTCTATTTCTTCTTTCTTTCATGTTTAACAATGTTGTCATGCTGTGTCATGTTCATTCAGTGTGGTTGGCTACTCAAAAAAGTCAATCAATACGGCGACATGACCCTTGTCAGCTCATTTTAATCAGATTAGTAGAGCATAGAGTTCTGTATATGGTGAAGCTACTAGTGCTCCGAGAGTGTGGTGCAAAAAACAAAAGTTGGTGGAACCACCACCAACAAATCCCAAATCTGTTGCCAATCCTTCATGCAGATTTTGCAACATGTCAGTGGCAGAAAACATGGAAGAAAAGTCAGTGGATCACCAGAGTCATTCTTCTTAGATCCATGAATGTCTGACTGACTGACTGACAGATAAAAACGGATCAAAGCTCTGATCAAAAAGGAATTACATAAAGAGGAAACACATCCGCTGCTCTGTACATCGGTGATCGCTGGTGTGTTGGACATCACTGGCTGTGTAAAAAGCCTCAATAGCTGCTTGTATTGTGCATTCAGAGGATTTTATTCAGATGACTCAGTTCACAGTCAAACAGTCAATAAAGCTTTTCTCTAAAGAGCGCTCCAGGTCTGCATAATTTCAAAAACAATTCTTCTCACTTTCAATGGACCACAGTTCAATTCAATGTGTCAGGAAGTAGCTATTGAGAAGAAAATATCAGGTTTTCAAAAAAAAAAAAAAAAATTGATGCTGAACCAACAGTACAGTGGTAAGCAGAATGGTTTAGAGGTCATCCTCCAAATGCCACCTCTGATCGTTTCTTGACAGCTTTATGAAGCGTTAGCACAAGCATGCTCGGCTCTGATTTATGAGGGAGCTGTGCACAACATCAGAGGCAGTTCTTGATGGTGGTTTTCAGTATGCAGTGTGATTGATTTTCCTACAGAGATACAGCATATTTTTCTTAGCCTTGTAATTTAAAATGGACTGCAGAGATCTCACACAGTTTTACACGGTAGCCCTACATATCTGCGTCTTAATAAACACTTAAACGGAGCAAATGTACAGCTTTACGGAACAATCCCTGCAACTACACAGGTCTATGATTTAAAAAGAGAAAAGAAGAGAGAATGAAGACAGTAAAATTCTTCTTCCTGACAGACTTGATATTTCAAGAACATGCTATATTATAGTTTCATAAATACTTAAATACTAAATACGTCAACTTAACATACCCTCCACACCTCTGGAGAAATAAAACACCTGTAGGGACATCATGAAGCTCCGGAAAATGTTGTAGATACCTGTAATAATTACTGTTATAGTAGCCAAGGGATGTCAAACACCTGCAGGCAGAAAGTAGCAGGAAAATTTCATTCATACAGCACTTCTTCTATTACACATCTGTCATATTACACACTGGAGCACAGCCACTTGAGGTTAAGTGTCTTGGACAGGGACACTGGCATGTAGAGAGGTCCAGGGGATTGAACCCTTGGAAGATGATCTGCTGATGATCTGTCATTTGCAGACTTAGCCACCAGTAGTTTGTACTTTGGGAGAGCATTATCGCTTAATTAAAAATGTGTGAATGCCCCTGGATGCAGGAGGGAACAACACTTGAAACTGTTTTACGAGGAGAGAAAAGACAGTCGTGACTGGTGTGGACACAGTTACCTTACACGTCCTTCACAGTGCTGAAGGACGTGTAAGGTAACAGTTCACATCGCTTCTCATTCCCCAGCAAAAAAAAAAAAAAAAAAAAAAAAAGGATGAGTGAGACAATACATGCCGATAGTCTCATCACACCATGTGCACAAGTGACTGCACCAGGACACTGGGAGTGGAGACGGCGCTCATTTGTTTCTGCTGCACAATGGACGGGAGGCAGAGGAGAGCCAGGTTAGATAGGGAGAGACTCAGTCAGATGGCTGTACAGTCCTGATAGTGACAACACTGATGATGGTGTCTATTCACAATGAATCTCACTCTCACTCACTTTCTGTTCCCTGAATCAGTTCTGAGGAGAGAGTAATAAGCCCAATCAGATTCCCCCATGGTTCAGCATAATGAATGGGTCAGATGAGCGACTGGAGACACAATTTAAACAGGCGCTGGGGGAAATCATTGACTTTCGCTCTCTCTCTCTCTCTCTCTCTCTCTCTCTCTCTCTCTCTCCTGTCTTCATCTTTCTCTCAGTGTCTTCCTGCATGCCTCAGATCAGAAATCACTGATCCACTAAATGAGAGGCTGCAATGTGTCTCTGCAGGGTTTAAAACCTGATTCCTGTCATTTGTCTCATGTGATCTCTGAGCGAAGTCTTGAAAAATAAAAATAGACTCTATGTTAAACATCCCCTGAACCTTTAATCTGTGTACTTGTGAACACCAAAATCTAACACTGCAGGTAGGGCTGGATGATATAGCCAAGAATGTTGTCAAGATAAAAGTCATCATGATAAAGGATATATCTCAAAGTGTGTTTGCACCAACACACTAGTATTAGTGGCAACTGAGAAAATGGAGCATGGATGCAGCAGATTACAAAGTTGGCTTGTTGAAACATTTCAATTTTGTTAGTGTTGAGAAATGAGAAAGAAACTAAGGCAGTGGACAAACAAAACACAATATTCAGATACTGAATACTAGGAATGTGAGCAGTTTGTTGAACTACTTGGAAAAATTGTCACCGCATTAAGGATTAAAGGGGGAAATGCGCTTTCTTACAGCTTCTCCAAACAAGAACAGGAAAATAACAGTGTACAAAAAGTATAGTGTTGACTAAGGTACAGTATACTAAGAAAATAACCCTTAATAACATTGTGTGAAATATATGTGAACTGAACTAATAAGTACCAGTATACAGTATATTAAAAAGAAAAGTAAATGAACAAGTATACTGTGTGTAACCTACTATAATACATACATTTGAGGGTTGATATGTGCAACTACATTGGTGCTGAAGGTAAACGCAAATGCAGCATAATTATACAAAAAAGCAAGTTATAAAGCCTGATGACCACGGGCAGGGATTATGCTATTCTTCATTGTTTTATGCATAAAGTCCTAAACTCCTCATTTGTGTAGTGAGTTTCTGCTTCAGAACACAAAATATGGAATGTTCCTGCCTAAAAGCTAAAGGTAAAGGTACACACCGTGTCAAGCAATCATCCATTCTATATATTTAACTCACCATCCTTAGTATGATGGATATATGATTTTATGATGCGTTTTTGAGATTATAACATCACTAATATACACAGTATAGAAAAGTCTGGTGGAGATATGAAGTGCGGTGCTTCTACCTATGCCTTTGTTTGTGCGTTGATCATGCACATTATCACAACAGACAGACAGACAGACAGACAGACAGACAGACAGACAGACAGACAGACAGACAGACACCTGACACACACAGACACACGCACACTGTGAAAACAATAGCAGGCTGTCGCAGCTGATAATAAAAGAAATAGAGAAGCACCCAATTTCAAACCACTTAGCTGTGCAGGACTGTAACGGCACTGTAAAAGTCTTTTACTTTTAAATTTCACCTCCTACGTCACAGTAGAGCTCTGACTACAAAGCTTTGACATGAACCACCAACAGCAGATTTTCTGAATCGTCTAACATACTGCATCTGCTATATAAGCTGGGTAAATATGTCATTTACTCAGCACTAAGTGTGTAGGCTTTCTCAGCTTGTCTGATGTTGATTGACAGCAAAAGTCATCTCTTACCTAGGAAAACATTGTGTGATTTTCCAGTGCTGCATGATTATGTTTTAATGGCTCAGATTAAAGTATCAGTGTTGTTATTAAAGCTGTGGTGTGTATGCAATGAAATAACTAGAATGATCTTTTCATAGAGGGCAGGGGGAGTAATAGGGATGTAGTGTCTGTTAGCACAGACTGATGGATATTTAGCACCTGATTAGCAGCAGAGAGGACAAAGCATCCAGGCCATCTGCTTTGCATTTGCACCAGTGGCCATGAAAACCAAGGACACCGAATCATCACTGTCCACACTGACCCTGCATTATCGCCTGTATTATTATCTTTCTGAGCAGATATTATAGGCTGAGCTTCGTTGGCGGCATTTCTATGTCTGGGCAGTAAAAACACGTCATTCTGATCATATAGTGTAAACACTGTGACGTGGAATTCATGCTGATGCCTTTTGGATCCTGTCTCTCTTTCAGCTTAAAGAACTGAAATGTGGCTTTCCTCATCTCAAACCTTTCTCATTTGATTTTTTTTGTAACTTTGCCTTGCAGTTGTAAGCCTCCTCAGACTTGCAGTTAGCAGGTTTATTGTCCATTTACAGCAGTGTTTCCCACATAATTAAGTCTGTCTGTGGTGGCAGACAGAAGGTCGGTTGGTGGCGGCGGACGTGCACGTGCACACGGTTCACATGCAGCAGAACCAGAGTGTATACAGGCTTTTTTGTTACTGGTTACTAACTAAAATAACCAGGACAGATTTACATTTACCACACCTGTTGATACTTTATTGTGTCATTGTCAGAAGAGGGTGGTCTTGTCTGAAACATCCATGCGGCAATAAATTCACACTATTTTGGATTCAGCACCTAATCTTTTATCTTCTGGTAAGTTAAGCATGTTGGACCTTTTCTTTTCACGGCTTAAAAATAAAAATATTACAGATATGATCATTTTTCTATTGCCATTCTGTGCAATTATTATTTTTCATCATTATTAACATATGGTAGGTTTAAGCCAAAAAGTTGTCTGTTCCAGCTTTAGACACAAAAATTTTGGATCATTCCACTGAAACGGCACTTAAAAAGCTTCACAAGAACTGAATAAAGAACATTCTGTTGTGAGCCCACTGCATAACTGTATACGGTATGTCAAAAAATATTATCTGAGAAAATATGGAAAAAACGTACAACTGTGGAGTCGAGATTTATGAAATAAAGACTGAAACTGTTTCAGGTCTTCTGTTCAGGATTATGAGGCATGTCTAAAAACCTAAATGGCACACCAGAGCCAAAGTGAGCACTGTAAAAACAGTTAAAAAATGTGTTCAAGTAAAAGTGGTTTGATACTGGAACATTTACATTAATATTCTGTAGATGTTGACATACTTTGGTCCCCACTAACCCCGATGTGTAAGTGTGTGTGTGTTCATCTTGTTTGAAACCTAATTTTTAAACATTTGGCCACTTGTATTCATTTAAATTTGGCAGCATGGTGAGTAACATATTTTCATTTAGCATGACAGAGTGAGAAGAGATGGTTTTTATCCCCTCACATGAACTTAAGGCATGAAAGGAGTAGGGAAGGATAGACAGACACAATAAAGAATAAAAACCAGACTGCAGCAGAAGGCTATGAGTTTTATATTCTGCGTGTCTTTGTCTCTGCTTCACACGTGTCTCATATTGCTCAGCATGGAATATAAGATTCAGAGGCTTCCTGGATTCACAGATAGCAACTTCTGAAGTGGCTGCAGATACAGCAATATACTTCATTGTGGGGCATAAGCAGAAGAACTCTGGTGGACTGCCTAATCATATTGTGGGACACCACTCCTTTGCTCCGCATCTCTTTCTTCTCTTGTTTTTTTTCTCCATTTTGACAGTGAGTACACTCTCCTGTTCGTGAGTGCCGATGCTCCGTGGTCGAGTGCCACTGAGAAACTTGCTCAGAGTGTGTAACGGCTGTGGACTGTCACAAAGGCGCAGCAGACGGTGTGATGCTACAGCAACCCTTATGATCACACTTCAGCTCGGCTTTGTCCTCCACCGCACCGTTGCCTACTGCCGCTCACGTCTCCTCAGGCACTCACCTCTTATTTTCGCTGGGATGAGACTGGAGAAGAGTGTCATGATAAAAGCTTTTTAATGTCATATCTCATGCCTGAACTGTTGATATGTTCTTTTGAGCTAACAAAAAAATATGAATTTTTCACTGAATGCTTTCTTTTTTGCACCCTGCACCTTGAATAGAGCGCATGTTGTGGTTGGATGGCTTAGGGATTGCCTTTAAAAGCTTTCAGCACCAAAATTGCAGTATGTGAATACTAGTACATCGGAGAACTAAAAAAGGGTGAAGGCAAAGAAACTGAAAATGGAGCAGGAATAGAAATAAGTTGAATGAATCATTTGCTGTTGCCATCCTTCAATAAAAATACAAATTTGCAGTTTGATGCAAACAAGCATGACCCTTCTTTATTTTAAGTCTTTACATTTCTTCACATGTCACGATCGGTACCTCATACGTGGCAGATTTAATGCACATTTGCTTCCCTCCTTGAAAAAATATTAATGCGGGCTGTCATCCATGAGAATGACTCATTTACAAGCGTGCAGAGGAAGCTGAGGACTCAAACCTGGATGTGGTTTGTTGCCACACTCGTTTGATAACAAGTACTCAAGTGTATTTACAAGGCAGAGTGAGGAAGATAAGTGCACGGTGTAATGACACTAAGCAGGTCAGGAATATCTCAGCCTCTCTCTGTGTTGTTGCACACCACCCTCCCTCTTTCTGTCAAAGACTGACACTCCCTCATGGAGCCTGGTGCCGCATGGCGCTGTCACCTGCACTGATGCGACGCATGAATACTGTATCTGCCATTCTCTGCTGTGACTCACGGAGCCTTTTTACTGCTTTCTCAGCGATCATTGTGTTTGTGTGCTTCAAGCTAAAATCCTGTCGTGCGGCTGCACTCAGAACAGAGAAAACCTTATGTTGTGCCTGCCTTTGCAGGAAGTGCACAAGCGCGCTGACATGGCACTTGGATGGTTATGTGACCCCGTATGTGGTCTCCAATCTCGGAGAGCGTGGGAGTAAATAGGTAGGTGTGCGGTTAGAGACAAATTGGTCCACATATCACAAACCTGCAGCCACTATTTCAGCAACCGGATGGCGGCTGTGACAGGAAACCACCACTGTGAGGAGAAGGAAGGTGTGGTGGAGACAAGAAGGGGAAATAAACTTGGAGACAGTTTGTGTGCAAGTTAATATAAAAATTCACAATTTGTATCTGAAGGTTTCTCACTGGGTACTCTGGCTCCCTCCCACAGTCCAAAAACATGCAGATTTGGGGACTAGGTTAATTGGACACTCTAAATTGCCCATAGGTATGAATGTGAGAGTGAATGATTGTCTGTCTCTATGTGGCCCTGTGATGGACTGGCGACCTGTCCAGGGTGGACCCTGCCTCTCGCCCTATGTTAGCTGGAGATAGGCACCAGTGCCCCCCGCGACCCCTAGTGGATAAAGCGGTAGAAAATGAGAGAGAGTGAGTGAGAGTACGGTATCTGAAGGTCCTGAGTGTAAGAAGTAGTGAAATCTAATAGTGAGAATAGCAGATTGTAAGACCCACTCCATTCTCAACTTTGTCACAGTAATACGGTGGCCCAAAAAGGCTGTTGTTCTCCTTCATTTGCATAAATGGTTTGTACTTATAGTGCTTTTCTAGTCTTGATGACCACTCAAAGCCGCTTTACACTATAGTTTTTTTCTTTTTCTATCACTCATCTTTCATACCCCTTCACACACAGCCATCAGGAGCAATGTGGGGTTGTGTCTTGCCCAAGGACGATCACCAATACCTTTAAACACTCAGATTTAAGAAGTGGTGCAATGTAGATTTCTGTAATGAGAATTGTGGTGAAAAAATCTTATTCAAAAAAATTAAAGGTTGGCACTTTAAATACTGTGTTTTGGATGTCGTATTCTAACAGTGTTTGACATTGTATGGGAATGTCATGACTCAGAAGATGTCCTCTAGAATAGTGGTTTTCCTCACACTTGTTATACCAAGAGCCACCTGAGAGCTCTCAAAGTAACAACATTATCGCCAACGTTAAAATACAGTTGTGTAAATAGGCCGAGCAAAGTCCAAATTCCAAATCAGATCATTTGCTCTCTCATCATCCTCACATATACTTTAGACACTGGAGAAATTAAATTAGATAAAGATAGAACAAGAGATAAGGTAAATATTATTATTTAATTTATTATTATTTATTTGTTTCATTTCCTACACACTACTCCACTTCCATCACATACCCTGGTATATACAGTAGAAGAGTATTTGTGATTTTCCTCCAACTACCACCAGAGGAACCTTGCGCACCACTGGTGGTACATATACCACATTTTGAGAACCACTTCTCTAGAGTATATATTAATTTTAAGCAGATTTACTTCAGGCCCTTGCCTTAAGTACACATAAGTAACTGATTCTAATCAATTCTACAAAAACCCTTTCTCCCTTGAAATGATTATACACTAATAAAAACAACTGTATGGGCAGTTTATTCAATGTCTGCCAGTGAACCCATCTAAATGTTACACACTGGACCTTTAATGAGCTGATTCATCTATTCCTCTCCCTAAATCCACATATTATTTCACTTACATCCTGCCCTTAGCTGCTGAATGTCCTCCCTCTTATCTCATCAAATAAACCTGCAAGCGTCTGTGTGATCCTCTACAGTGGTTTATGCCTCGCATTATGACACATAATCAGGCTGGCTGTTTGCACTACTTTGTTCAGCACAAATTGCTGCACCGATGGTTGCGGCAAAACACAGATGGGACGTGGACAGTTTTTCATCGGCTGTTCCGTACCAGAGCGCCCAACACATCTGGTATGCAGCGAGAAGCATCTTTGCACTAATTTGTTTGTCACTATATATTGAAGGGACTATCTGTCATCCTGCCATGCTTTGGTTGCGCCATGATGTTTGAAGAACATGGCTAGTCAGAAGTTTCAGGCGGCCTAGCTTGCCACTAGGGACTCGCTTACACAAGCCATCTGACAGTTGGGGGGGGGGGGGGGGGGGGGGGGGGGGGGGGGGGGGGGGGGGGGGGGGGGAAGAATGGTGGGAGGCAGGAGAGGGGAGGAAACTTGAAACGACACAGGGAATCTGTGAATTTCTCTTTAAAGCTGCCACACAAACTGTTTCCATTTAGAATCGGCTGAAAACTCATTTGGGTGTGGCCAGAGGCAGAGACATAATCTGCTTTGAAAATCCTCCCTATACATATGTTGTATAAATTAATCATCACTATTAATTGTACCTTTTCCAAACTAGGTAACATTTTTGCACTACTTAAATTACCCAAAACCCTTTCCAACACTCTAACATCTAATATCATCTTCTATACCCATTTCTACTATGGCTTCTAAGGCAAACAACAAACAACAGTGTGTTGTCTTCTGTTTTTCATTTTTATTGCGTATTTGAGTATTTGTCTCACATGAACTACAACTACTCATTACCACTTGCCACATGTTCTACTGCTGAGGGTCTGCAGCAAAAACTCTCACAGTAAAACACAAAGGGTTTATCACGTTCAAAGGCACAAGCACTTGCATTAAAGCTGCTGTACGTAATGCCATCTTTTGGCAAACTCCCTGTCCTTTGCTGCTGTAAGCATTGCACTTTCTGTTCCCGACATCACCAAATGAACATGTTTGGTGGGATCAAACAGTTCAGCTTCCCGAAGAGAACGAATCACGTCTTTGTGGGGTTTTGGCTCCTGTCTGGATAAAGTGTTGCAGAAAAATCCAAAAAAGTTTCTCGTAGATTTAACGTGTGAGCCCTAAGACTCATAGATCAGTGATAGCTGTGGGGGATATAAAGTTATTCATCATGTTAACAAACATATTTTACTGCCAGTAATTTTAAATATGTACTGCTGATTGCGACAAACTTCATTGCACTATTTTTGCCTCTTAGCTCACATACTAAATACTACTGGTTTATATATTATAAGATGATTAACTGGATGACACAGCAGCACAGTGAATAGCATTGTTTCCTCACAGTAACTAATTCACTGGTTTGAATCCCAGTCCAACCAAGGTGGAGTTTGCATGTTTTCCCTGTGTTTGTACATGGGGACTAGTTTGAGTTTGAGAGTGAATAGTTGTCTCAAGGGGCAAACCCACAGTGTATCTGTGATCCTTACATGGAGGATACAGCAGTATACGGTGAGTGTGGTGATTTATTTCTAAAATATTAAAACAAAGATAGTGTTTTTAGTACGATAACTGACCACTTTATACTGTAAAACAGCAGAAATTGTCATGTGATTTTTACTCCACAATAGATGAACAGTGACAGTGGGCCCCACAGGGCCTCAGGGGGTGTTTTATCCCCACCTGACCCTGCACATTTATTCACATCCAAAAGGGGCTTTAGTCCCCATTCCAGATACCTCACAGGTTTTTAATTTTTTTCTGGACATAAGATTTTCATACAACACCAGAGTGAGGAAAAAAATGAAAGAGGGATATGATGAATGTAATCTGACAGCTCATAATATCCACTTTCCCATTCTATGCTCTGCATTTGGTGTGATTCTAAGTCAATTAAAGAACTGTTTGATGTTGATGCATCCAGACTTGGAAATTAAGCCTCAGTCTGGAAGGCTGTTAATTGGCCTTCCTGTCCCTTTATACATTAACAGACTCATACAGGTCACATGATCCCTGATGCACTGGATGGCATACAATTTTGCTGATTTATTTTGACCCAAAATACAATGAAAAAAAGGGTAAAGAAGACTAGAAAGAAAACAGGGCTTCAGAGAAAACATGTTAATGGCTCGGTGCTTGCACAGAGATCTATTTTTCACAGAGAGATACAAAAAAACCCCACTTCCATATGATGACAAGCACTTTCCTTGGCTACTTAAGAATGACATTAATGTTGCAGGGTAGAATGACGCTATGCTAATACTCACCGAAAAGGGACATGGAAAATTCCAGGAGCACTCAATGTCTTAGCACTATCAGTTTTTCATTTATTTAAATGGAGAAAAGGCTGCAAAGAAAAAGTTCCCACATTTTGCTTTTCTCTTTTTTTTGAGTCTCATTATGAATAACTGCCTGAATCAGTGTTGAAAACGCTAAAAGCAACATGAATGGGTCAAGTTGGGACATGTCATTTCTTTTAAATCTGTGGTCAATTTGTGAAGTCTGAAATGTTGCTTTTTTTTTTTAAGTGTTGGTGCTTTAGAGTCTCAAAAACGTTAAAAATGCTGCTGGCTTCGTTTTTGTTTAAAATAGTGTGGACAGGGTAAAAGCAAAGGCCTTTGGAAATGATGATGCAGTTACAAGTGCACATCAAGTGCACACATGTGATTGGTTCACATTGGCCACAATGTTGCCTTCGCTGATTTGCCTCACTCATGTCACATGACCAGCTTCCTAGAATTAAATAAACTGCCAGTATAAAACGCAACGATGCATTCCAGTGTGATGCTGAAGTTCTTGGTCCAAATAAGCAATTAAGTGGTGATATATTGTCTGCCAGTCTTCTGATTGGCCAGCAAGGTCTTACAGTTACACTTATGATGCCTCCTACTGACTTCACATGCTTTTGACAGCACTTAACTGTGTGTTTTTATTTTCCATATGAACGTACATTTTACAGAGAGTAGGTACATTTGGTCCACTGATGCATGCAAACACACTAAAAGGGTTTTGCTGTATTTCTTTTATCCCACTAAGATAAAGGTATAATAAAAGTTGTGTTATCATGAATGGCAATCTTGAAAAGTCCCAATCTCCATAAGCCAAACAAAATCACAATGTCTTCATAAAATGTCGAAAATAATCTTAAAAATTATTGATGGTTATTTTTTACTCTTTGGAAATTATATAATTATATATATATTTATATTTAAGCTAACTGTTGTGACTCTGGTAAAACTGTTTATTTAAATCTATATAATTTCCATTTCTTGGAAAATGTATAAGTCCTCAAACATGTCCAGACCGGAAGGAATTTTAGAGGTACCTTATGAGTCAGTATGCTGCAGAGTTGGAGTAGATGGCAAACAGCCTCCAATTCAGCTGTATAAATAGAATTTATCACCATCTCAGGCTGACTGTGGTTTACTTCACTGTGATGCTACCTACAGATTTTCAAACACACAAGAGCAGCAATCACAGCACATTTAGACGACAGATTAAAAAAAAAAAAAAAAAAAAAAAACTGCTAATGAAGCCAAACACGGTGATGCAAACGTCACATGAAAGATTGGCTGACTATTCTACTGAGGGGGCAGCGTGAAGTCTTTACCAAACCACTCCGCATCTCTTTCATTCACACAATCCTCCTGCCTCCCCATCACCTTCTGTGAGTCTTGGATCCACGAGCCAGGACTATCTTCCCACCTCAGCCCAGGCTCAATGAATGATGAGTAATCATGTAGGAGAGTGAGGTCATTATCCACACGTGGAAGTTTGAATCAGCACACCGGAGGCTTCATTTGTGCCGCATTCACGACTCCTTTTGACTTTGAAGTGTGCGGCACACCTGACTCGTGGTGGGGAGGCTGGCGTTCCTGCTCATTTCCGCTTCGACTTTTTTTGAGAATGAGGAAGACTGATCTATTTTGAGAAGGGCCTCTTTACTCTTTGCCTAAATTATGGGAGCTATGTGTGCACAGTCAAATAAAAGTGTGTGCAGATTTCTTGCCCACAGTGCCCCTTTGCAGATAAGAAGGAGAATGTCATTACCTGCCTCCATACTGTGTAGTAAATATAATTTTAGAAATACCGTAACTAATGAAATAGGCATTTGAAGGCTGATAATCCGAACAAAAACCATGTTTGAAGTCAGTAGCTTAGCTGATTCCTCATATGACACATTTCATTTACTGTATGTTCTTAAATATGACTGACTGATTTGATACACTGCACTCACTTGCTTTATCTCTTGATGGTGAGCGACATTAGCGATTAAAACTTACAATATTGATTGTAAACATTTGCATGCCCTCTTCATAGTTGTTCTAGTAGTTAGCCTTGAGGGATTCAACGTGGCTAAAAATAAATGTGAGGGGACAACTACAGACCACTTCTGCATCACTCTGTGCACAGCCTCGGCTAAATTCTATAATTCATTGTTTAAAGGAGAACTATGGAGATTTTTAACCCAAATTTAACAGCTTTGGTGTCACTGTGATGGTTAAATACTTGCTGCGGGGAGATTGCGGGCTTTCTCCACTCCCCCAGTGTCTGTTGGCAGAAAACCAGAAAACCACTTGCATCATCATCGCAAAGTCTTCGGTCTCACAAGAAACTCAAATTGCTTTGCAGCATTACACACACACACGCACACACGCCTCCCAGCCAGGTACCGACTTTAAACATTTTAAACATTCATCATGGCAGAGCTGGCAAAAAAATTAGCAGGGGAAACAAACGCTGTCAGTGGAAGTGAGGAAGAGGAAACGATTGTATGCCCGAGTGAGGGGCCACAAACGAGTAAAAACCCGACCGTGTTTTTCTGAATGGCAAGAACTGAAAAACAAAAAAAAAATGGGGAAAATGGATGCCAACTAGTATGTGTTTGCTGGCTCCATTGAAAACAAACGCAAATGGCCATGAGAACAGAAGGGAGCATCAGTGGTGAGTTTTATAGTGGGTAAAAAGCAGACAATGAAAGATAGATGGACGTTCGCACTGGTAAAAATATGAACTACAAAACTGTAGGGGAAGCTCTGTAGAGAAAAGGGCAAAAAAGCGACCAGAATCATGGAAACTTCTGCAGATACCAACTGTAGAACATCTGTACATTTTGGCTGACAGCTTACCAGAAATGGGCAGGCTGACTTATTGAAAACCAGGAAGTGACCATGCATATGCTGTGTGTCAACTGAGGGTCTGGATCCTTCTAAGTGCTGATTCGTCATCCGGATATCGTCCAAATGTGTCACAGCACCGCGTCAAAATGCTGTCCCGATTGCTACACGAATCATTGGTTACTCCTCATGCCGCCGACAAAGGCAGTCAATGTTTGCCCGTTTCTGAAGGATACATTTGTGTATCCTTCACAGCTGAGACTATCCCAGAAATCTGAAATATGACTTTGTAGTCTGCGCACTTGGGAGAATCCAGACCCTGGAATGAGACCCAGCTATAGGTGCACGCTCTCCTGCAAAAACACCAGTAAGAGGGAGAACAGCCTTATCTGAGAGCTCTCTCTGAGCTTGAATTGGTGATTGACCATGCTGTTGACGCCACATGGAAAGTTAAACAGTTATCAACTTCTGTCACACGGAGCATGAGCAAAATGAAGCAACAGATCCACAATGCAGTTTGACAATGTTTGACACAAAGTCAAAGTCGACAAACAGTTTGAGTTTCTGTTGTAGCCGAAACCACTTACCGTATGTAAGTGGTTGTGTTTCAAAGTTGCAGTCATGGTCAATTAATACTGATTTAATACGACTAATAAATAAAGCACCATGGCATTTTCACAAAGTGCCAGAGCCAAATGAACGATAAAAACATACTTCTCAAACACTGTCAAGTGATTTCTAAATGTCCTTTTTAATCCCTGAAACTTTCACATGGCCACTTTTCCACCTCCTTTAAGTAAAAAATCTTTAATGTGACTTTTCAAGAGTTTCACATATTTTCTGTTTTACTCGAGGTGTTTTGTATGTAACTCAAAAATGTGTGTATACAATGACTGATGGAGACCCACCTCCTGTTTGGTCACTGCCATAAAGAACAGGACACGTCCTTTTCCTCAGAGTTGGTATTGAATTATGTCATCACAAATGTGAGAAAAATGGGGGTGTGTGTGTTGCCATCTTAAGTTGCTAGGCTAAATGGCTAGTGTCAATTTGGGTCCCATAATGGTTATATTTGGGTTGACAATTTGGGTCCCAAGTGGGTTTGTCCATGGTTTCCATGGTGGCCCCACCCATGTTTGTCCACTTCAAGCCCATGTTGGCCTAAAACCCTTTCAAGGCTACCTGGGTACTTACTGGGCTTGAAGTGTGCAAATTATCCAGGTCCCATATGGCCTCATGTGGGAAGTCCATGTGGCCAAACACAGGTGGGGCCACCATGGACAAACCCACTTGGGACCCATTTTGTCAGCCTAAATATAACACTAACGGAGCCAACATGGACCGCTGGCTGGGCAGTGTTATTTTTACTATTTGTTAACCTCAAATGCTTTTGTAAATGTACCTGCAATGAAGATACATATAAAGAAAGTTTATTTGAGTTTAAACTTTAACTCAATCTATTCGTCAATCCTTCAACTTTCATTTCCTTTTCTTGTCCTCTTGTTCTTTCTCTTGTTTATTCTTAGCTAACCTATGCCCACACTCCTTGTAGCTGCCTTTACTACTCATTATTTGTTCCAAGTCAAATCTTGAGTGAGACTCCATGATAACGCGCATAGTTGCTAAGAAACTTGTGACGCAACTCCCAATCCTCTAAGAAGCACCACAATATTGTATTTATATCATTTCTGACAGAGGTGTTTCTTTGTGTGAGAAGATAACAAACTCAACAGTGCTGTGAGCGTATCTCCTTCTGCCCCCCCCCCCCCAAATGTCTTCTCTGAGTCACTCTCTGGTTTCATTTTCTTTCATCTCAGTTGGATAGCTGCTATTTCTAGGGTGATGCCACACATTTAGTCATTTCAAGGTTGTGCTTGTTTGTGAACTATGAGAAAGAGAGTGTTGTGATACCTTCCCTAGTGTAACCAGGTTAAAAAAAAAAAAGGATTTTCAGAAAGAAAAAACTTCTGTAAAAACAACAAAAACAACAACAAAGAAAGAAAGAGAAAACCACCTCACAGAGAGTGTTCTTTCACAGAGTAAATAGTGGGATGAGAGATATTATCTGCTGATTGTGTTGGCTGGGAATTCTGCTTATGGTGCATGACCCAAACAGACAAGCCCATGAAACGGAACACCAGCTTAGTACTGCTCTACTAGACTCTGATGGGAAGAAACAAATGGAGTCTGGCATCGCTGTGTATGATACAGTGTGCCATAAATGCTCTATGACAGTTATACAAACCTTTGTCTGTTTCTACACATACAATGGTGGGGCTTGGATCAAAAATCATCTGCCTATATTGTTAGGATTTTTTTTTTCTCTGAATGCACATAATGTGGCTTCATTAATCTGATATCTGTATGTGTGTGTATATATATATATATATATATATATCAGTATCTATATATCAGATAGATAGATCTATCTATCTATATAATTTTTTGTGGCTTAGCAAAAAATCTTGATGT